>JAOTOL010001595.1:395000-407500 GCA_034440575.1 Imbricaverruca yamaguchii | reverse complement strand
AATTATCTTATCAATCCACGCGTGAAGGAACACGACCGCGAACTACAATTGGTATACATCGTCACTAGTATTACTATCATTGCTGCATGTATTTGTTGGCATACATTGCACAAATTGGAGGCAACTCAGATGCAAATGCATTCCAAGGTCAAACACAAAAACAATTTGTGGAAAAGACATGTTCGCTTAAAAAAGCACACAGCTTCGGGACATCCGTGCACATATATACACCATCTAACGATCAAGAATTGACGAACGAAGTACCACCGTTCTCCTCTAACTCGATGGCCATTCATCATCCGCCATGCCATACTTCTCATCAATATAACTAAAGGTGGCAAATGGTCAACATTTTAGATCCGAAACCGGGGCCAGCCGGCTTGTTATAGCCAAACGTTGTTTCTTCCTCTTCATTTTTACAACCGTGGCCAAGTGCCACCAGGTCTGTTGGAGATAGCTACGTCAATCGGAAAACTTTTTTCCGGGAGAGTAACTGAGGTTAAGGGCTCAAGAAACAGAAAACACGTATGCTAATAACATGTTTGTCTGAGGGACATTTACACGAAACCGGCCCGTGTATGTTCGGCGCAATACACGAAAGCAGCTTTCGGTGCTTTGAAGCGACCAACTCACTGAGTGAGGAGGCGGGTCCCCAGTCGTCATCGATGACGTCACGATTCTGTCGAATCACAGCGCCACCTCCAACCGTCGGATTCCCGCCCGTCTCAGAACCGGCCAGTGGAACGCTTTGAGTTGGAGGATGCAAACATATTTCTTTTGCATAGCGTTTATTCACATACATCACGATGCTTAACAATCAAATCGGAGGCAGGAGATATACTACTGTGGGCTGGAGAAAACCCCACACACCGTCAAAATGTGTGCGGGTGAAACCTAGACGGATTCAACATGCTATGTTAGTTCAATTGATGTTGCATATGTAAATAGAAATTCTGAAAGATCTTGAAAATAATTCCCCAGAACTGTCCCCGGGGTTGACTGAATTTGATCCTTGACGACTTGGCTGCATGACCGACGCAGCCGATGCGCCCCTAAACTCCGTAGCGCTGCATTGGGATTCTTTTGGTTAAATATAAGGGACAGCTCGGCAGAAAATGTGCAATGATCTGAGGTGTACGGCATTGGTTGCATACGGGAGCTGGGCTATCTGTTATCAAATGACAATGAGCTATGTATGAGTGACCTAATCGGATGTGAGCAAGAGCTACCTCATGCAAACGACATGAGGTGGTGGTTTACTTTAAGCGAAGGTCGGGATACAGGTTTAATTGGGAATAGGCGATGATGTGGTTTCCGGTTTCTGTTTCATTTACCTTTGGAGAGAGGTCCTGTAACAAGACTGTACACCAGGGAACTGACAGAAACAAGACTGGTCATGTAACAAGTCTAAAATGTAAACTGTAGGGAGAGACTAGTGGGCATAAATGAAGACTTTTGTGGCCAGGACTAAGGTACTGAGCGTGTTTCGTTGTACATAAGGTAATGCTCTTATTTGTATGCTGAAGTAATATCACGTAGGCACGTTTCATCATCTTTAGGTATCTTGCTGAATCGTGACTCTTAAACAGGAATTAATGATCTTTCTCCTTCTCTTATCACCATCTTTTGGGGATTGGCATGTGTCCAATAGCCATCATTGTGGTTACAAATCATTATTTAAATGTGCGTGTCACTGAACCTGACCACCCTTGCCATTAACAGTCTAAGAAAACAACACAAGTGAGAGTTGATTCTGTAATGTTTTGACTTACCCAGTGTCTCATAATCGCTAAATGCGCTAAATCATGTATCTAAGAACCATATCATACTACTGCCAGATCCAGAAATCCAAACAGAAATATTTTCACTCATCAAACTTCACCACACTTCACCACAGATGCCACCAGCCTACTCGAAATAAATAAATGGGGGAGGTGAAAGTATACCAGAAGTATGCACAGAGATGAAGCAGTCTACTAGTGTAACCGACACTACTGAAAATGTCGAATTTTGTTGGTCAATGAGATGGAGTAGGGAGAGGGGAGGTAATTTACCCTCCAGTAACATAGTATTTGAGTCCCTGATAAAATAATCTAAAGTGCCCACTTCGTATCGTCTGTTGCTTAGGTCTCGAGCTCAACTGCTACTTTGATATTAACCCTTCCCGTCTCGGAGGGGGGTCTTCAACCGCCTTCCTCAGGTTTTTCGCGGATAGTGGACGAACGGCGCGCGGCAGTGCGCCCAAATTTGGTTTGCCTTTTCCCCACATCAATTTGGCATTTTCTTTCAAAATTTTGATGTCAGGTCATCCAGGGTCAACGAGTTAGTCAAGGTCAAGTGAGGTCACCTCAAAAAGTTCAACCAGTCGTCACGCTTTAACGAATATAGATATTTTAATGAAACTTCCAGCGTTTGCTTTTCTTTGTGGATGCAACAAAACGTATGAGTTGAATTCTTAATTTTTTTTCGTTTTTGACCACATAAATTTTGCGTATTTGCCAAATTGCAGTTCAGACAGAGGATTCTGGCTAAAGTAAGCATTTTTTAAAGGGCAAATTGACTTCCAACAACGTTTCTCGGTCTGCTCTACCGATTGGAAAATTAAAATTAAAGAAACTTGAAACTTCTAAATTTTGAGAAAATTGGGGGGGGGGGCGGGGCAACAAAATTATAGCGATGGTCGATTTCGCTGTCCTTTTCTAATTCCAAATAATTTTTTTTCTCATATATCCCCCAAAACGAACTCCCCAGATTCAAAAACATAATGTAAGTCGTGAAAAGTCGTGAAAATCTAGCCCCCCGGTGACGTAACTTTGGGAGGGGGAACTTGTTTTAGAGGGTGGACCCGGACCCTACTCGTCGAGCACTTTCCGATGACACCTGTTTCGTTTCCGTGCGATGCTTAGTTTGGATTTTAGAGGGGGTCTTCAACCGCCACCCCCCCGACGAGACAGAGTGTGAGGATTTGACCGGTAAGACGGCGCGGGTTAAGGCTTATTTGGTGATAAAGGTGAGCTGCAAGACATAACTAATTAGTGTAGTATCCAAAAATGATCACAATGTACAGCAATGACTCGAAAAATAGGATGTCGAAATTGCTACCACCTGGCATTGCACACACCAACCAAAAGAAGTGTATGGCATCAGTAAAAAAAATGATTGAAGACAGCCTGCATTGCATACGCTGAGTCATTTAAACTGTTTTGCAACATGACAAGTTTTCTGTGATTGCCATTTCAAATTATTTGTATGTAATTTGAGGCCTTCTTTGTTGTATAAGTTACTACTATCAAGTACATCCGACGTTGCTAAATTTTCTGTCCTGCCCTTCATCTCGTGACATCACATACCAACGAACATCGTACACGAAGCTCGGGCAAGGCTGAAAACATTGGAGACTGTCACAATTAGCTTTGAAGGCAGTCTAATAACACATTTCGTATAGATTTGTAGGCGCTCTGTGAACTGTGGCTGATCCCTGCCAACCATAGTTCGTCTGGAATAATACAACCGGAGATTGATATCGCATTTTCCTAGTGCTGTTTTCGAACTGCAATTTTTCACTACAAGTTCGTAATTTGTACCTTCTGTAATTATATCCAGCATGATTAAAGCCTCCCAGCTTCAATGCCTTGTCAATAACCCTTCAACACATAGCTTCACCATTGGAAGAATCAGGATATGAGCCCGTTACATTTGAGGGTCTTTCTCTTTTTCTAAACAAAGCCACGCTGCCGAAATTCGTGGGGTTCCCATATGAATTACGAATACCGCCAATAGTATGGCGCGCTCTCCTTAAAAATCTGTCTGCTGAAAGTTAATTCATTAACGATAAATTATGTTCGTTTTGTACCAGCTTACTGTGAAAACTAAAACCAATAAAAATCAAGGAACATGGTTTGAAGACAAAAGTGAAGTAGGAACAGTTGTAGGCCAATTTGACCATGCAATATGTGGGTGTCATAACGGGCCGGTTGTAGGAATCCCAACCGAGGAACCGTGATAAGGTATGTTTATATTCCTCTGGGTTAGAATGATCATTGCAATGTTCTCTCTATGATAATGCTTTTTCCCGATTAGACATGTACACACACACACACACACACACACACACACACACACATATATATATATATATATATATATATATATATATATATATATATATATATATATATATACATATATATATATACGTATAAGGCGTGCAAAGCGAGGACTGTGACTCGTCACCAGCTATCGAGGACCAAGTGAAGGCACCAGCTGACAAGGCTCAGACTTGACATGGTAGTAGTCGTGCATGTCTAGTCCTGCTCTGTCTATTGGGTTGTGGAGAAAAGCATCATGGCAGGCCATCAGAGTGAAATTGAATAGCGATGACCGATGCGATAACCGAGGAACGATTTCGCACGGGCGCAACTAGGGGACAACTGCGGGCGTGTGCTCCTTTCCTCGCTCAATGTGTTTTTCAATCGAAGGCGCCTCTCGGAGTAGAAATGGCACCTCATCCAGAACAAATGGCGCCCCCTCCGGAGTAGTGGCACTCTCCAGAAAGAAAATACCCTGACAATCCAATTCCATTCATCCGCCCCTGCCGGTGTGTTAACTGTGCGAACATACTGTAAATACCGAGGGTCGTGTGTGAAGAGTTCTTACCATCCACCACATGCCAGGACCGCTTTGTACCCCACCCACGTTGTCTTCTGAGACGCCCTGTGCAATACCGTCGCTTATCACAGCCACAACTAAATAATTGAGTCTGGCGCCTGCACGTCGAACATTTCGCTCGGAACGTAGTTCCAGTAATTCGAAGTCACAATCACGGAGCATCGTGAAATTGTGTTCAACATCGGGTGCTGTGCGAACAGTACGACCGCATTTCGCTACAAGAGAATAATTTTATAAAATACTGAAATAATATTTTGTGAAATACAATGTGTTCTTCATTTTTCGCTGCTACCCAGCCTGCGCAGTAGCGGAGAGAAGCAAGAGGAGGCATTCAATAATATATACAATGATTTTCAATTCATTTCTAAAACCCTGCGGTTGACTTCTGCGGGAGTTGTTTGGACCGGTACTGGTAGCGTCCCTGCCGAGCCTGAATACCCTAAGAGTGGCGGACCGGTGCCGCCTGTGTTACTGCTGAGTCACCTCTACTGAATACCGGTGGAGTCGACCGACCGACGCTAGTTGCACAAGGACCGAGCGGTTCCTACTGAGTACCGGGGACGCTGACCGGACTGGTGTTGATGGCATCCTTGCCGAGTGGCACCTGCTAAATGTGAGGGTGCTGTCCGCCCGACGCTAGTGGCGCACAAGCCGTGCCTCCCCTGCTGTGCACCGAGGGAGCTGACTGTGCCCGTCCTGGCATACCTGCCAAATACCGTGGGAGCTGACACAAACAGTGCTGGCAGCACCCGAGCCGAGTGGCTCCTACTGAGTGCCGGGGAAGCTGAACGAGCCGGTGTTAGTGACGTTTCTGTCGAGCCGACACTACTAAGTACCGTAGGAGTTCACCGGACTGGAACTGATGGTATCCCTGCTGAGCTACCTTTACTGTGTACCGGGGGAGCTGATAAGACCGGCGCTGGTTGCGTCACTGCCGAGCGGCCCCTGGTGAATACCGGTACCGTGGAAGTTGGCCGGACTAGTGGCGTCTTTGCTGGACGTTTCCAACTCAGTGCCGGGAAAGATGACCGAACTGGTGATGGTGGCGTCTTTTCCGAGCGGCTCCCTCTCAGTACCGGGGAAGCTGATCGGACCGGTGCTGGTGGCGTTCCTGCCGAGTTGCCCTTTCTGGGTACCGGGGAGCTGACTTGACGTGTGTTGGTGGTGTCGCTGACGTCGGTGAGTACCGTGGGAGCTGACCAAAACGGTGCTGATGGTGTACGTGCCGAGCAGATCCTACTGGGGGCCGTGGGAGCTGACTAGGCCAGTGCTGGTGGTGCTTCTGTCGAACCGCCACTATTGCGTACTGGGGGAACTGACCGGACCGGTGCTGGTGTCGTCTCTGCTGGACGGCCTTTACTTAGCCGATGTTGGTCATGCTGATGATGTTAGTATCCTAATATTTCTGTGGTACCGCAGGAGTGTAATGGTCATGGTGTGACGGTTCCAGATGTCGAGGGAAACGCCGACTTCTTGTGTGAGCAACAATCTGTTTTTTTTGGGCGCTAGACTCGTACTGTATATCTATAACCGCTACGAGTAAGGATCCCTATGGATCACTTGGAATGACGTTTGTCTGTTGCAGTGTTATTTAATGCGGGGTATGCTCCACCGGATTTCAAGTACATCTGGATTCGTAATTGTTAATTAAGAAATCGAACCGAGAGTTGCCGAACTTCTGCAATATTTGTTGGATTTTCACTTATGTAGTAGGTTTTATTGAAGAAATGTCCGGTTCGAACAATCTTTAAAGCAAAACATGGCGCACTGTGCGGCATCAAACTGCTATTTGCTTTGCCTTTCGGCGGTAGGTGCTTCATGACGGCTAAAACTAGGCTGAGGTTCGTCTATTTGCGTAGAATTTCAGATAATTTTAAAAGCCTAACAATAATGATACACTTGTGCAGAAATGAAAATGACTTCCAAGCTTTACTCGCGATGTTAACGCTACAAAGAATAAAATATCTGCTGCTTAGTAGTTCCCTCTGAATGCTTACTTATAATGAAGCAGGATCACTTCCTATTCGGGTCCTATCCCTATCCTGCTGATGCAGTAATAGTTTTACCTCATGTTGACCTGGAAATTAAACCTACTCGTCAAGCACTTATTTTTCGTACTTCATGAGCTATTTCCCGTTGCAGTTTTATGAAATGTACCATAAACTAACAAAATATATCATCAACGCGCAGATTGTATCTGCTTGAACTCTTGGATAATTGCCGCATCTGCCAAAACTTAGTAAATATATCTGAGGTTACCTGAAAAACAAACTGTTGGATAGAAGTCTTCAAGAATATTGCTGCCCTAGGGTAAGGTGCTCTGCAAACTGACGGATCAACGGGCGGGCAAGGGAGCCATGCTTCTCGGCCCAGAAGGCTGATTTTGCCGAGCTTTCGCAGTCAGAAAAATAACATATCCTTCAAGTCTCAGAACATTTTATGACATAAATATTGTCTTAAGCAGATCCGACTACTGTTTCCAGTTAAAATCCGATAGCTGTTTTGAAACTGGAGAAACATGTTTGAGTTTGGTCGCAAGCTTGGCTTTCCGATCCGTCTCTGGCTCTACATGTGAGTAAAGTGCTGCATCAGTGAAATACTACTGACACAAACCTGTGAATATAGTTAGAGCAAGTCCTCTCACGTGAAAAGATGAGCTAATTATCAATTTCCCCCAGAATGTTTTGTGGAGGTGGATTTATTGATTTATAGAGCTAGTCATGGAGATGAAAGCAGGTCGTTAACTTCATTAAAGCAGAAACCATAATACGATGATGAAGCCAAGGCTGCGTCTGAAGCTGAACAGCTAAAGAAAACCTAGATGATGCCACAGTCATACCTTCAAAGACCAAACCAAAAGGAGGCTAAAGCCAGCAGTTAGAAACGTTAGTAAGCTAATGCGAAGGGCTGATTCCAAAAGTTCGGAACTAAAGCCAAAGCCAAGAGTATAAAAGCTACAAAGTCGAAGTTGTTTCCCTGAAAACGAAAGCAAGCCAAAAGCGTTGCATCATTTGTGTGGATATGGGTAGAGGTGGAAATACGAGGCAGAAGCCATCATCATTGGTGATCAGGGTGTGTTGGGGGGGGGGGGCAGGTGGTGTCAGGTGGTGTCCATCAAAAGCCACTAGTTATCTGGATTGAAATTATCTTAAAATTGAATTATAAATCGTCTGAAGAATGCAATTTTATTTAATTAGAAGTAGGCAAGTTGAGGTCATGGCAGGTGAAGTCTTTCAAGAGAGAAAGTTTAGAAAGAAACTTTAAATTTCCCATTTTTTTCCTGATAAATGCGGTTCAGATAGGTGACGTTAAGCAGTATTGTATTTTCAAAATCGGAACTTTTTAATTTGTGTCTTTTTTCTCTCTAAAAATAGGCTACCAACTACGTGCAAGCTGAAAAGGAAACATTTCCGACAGAAATAAGTCGTCACATGTTTTAGTCACTTTCACAATTATAGTATTCAAACATTTTCCCAAAATTTGACCAACACGTTTAAGCACAAATTTACGAGATCAAACGAAGGTTAGCTGTGCAGATTTCAAATTTTAGGACTTGCATTTTTATACTAACGAATCCAGCCAGCAGCGAAAATAACGAAGTTGCAGCCCGAGGCAGACAATCATAACCCCAGGGACAGAAAAGCGACTAAAAATCAAAACCCAAATGTGTGGCTCAAGTCAATGTAAAAAATAATGGCTTCATGAAGACAAAGGCAGCTTCGCCCAATGTCTGATATGAGACGTATGCTAAGCAGACACTGTGAAGTGCACTGGCAGATCTAGTGGGCACTGGAGGTGCCAAATATTCAAAGCCATAAGGCTTTGCCCTGACTCCACCACCCAAAATGATACATTATTTCTGGTTATCGCAACATGGGCTGGATCAAGGGTGGGAAATGTGTATTTATGTACTTACTGTTGCCACCCAACTTAGAAGCATACTCCAATGAAAATACTCCATTGTGTTGGAAAGTCCTCTTAGTGATACACATCTTTTACTTTGGAGAGCAATATGTGTGGACCTGAATGAAACACAATGTTGCATGATGTTATTTTGTCCTCGGTCCTCAGTTTTGTGTGGAAACGCCAGGATGGATGGGATCCAGATGCTCCATGAATTCCCGAAATAAAATAAACCTTTCCTCGAAGCACTTGTTGATCTAGCCAGTCGGTTTAGAGGGCTGACTTCTGAGGATTTTTTTTGTGAAATCCTACAATTTCTCCAATTATGGCTGGTGTAAACGGGCATCGAGGGACATTGTGGAGGGAACGAACCACAGTCGCATGGGCAGAACATAGTTCATTCTGGCGGGGGGGGGTGACGGCCGGTCAAAACATATTGGAACCCGTCTCTGCTTTTTTGGGGCATGGTCGGAATGGCCCCACGGGTCCATCATGTCTTGGAGTAGTTTACGTCACGTAAAAATAAACACAAATTGGCAGAAATCGACTCGAGGAGCTGATGAAGCCCAACGTCGTTTTCCACCGACTAGGTTAATTTTCCATTATTGCTAGTAAGAGAACATTTCATGGAGCTGGCCTGAGGAACAAAACTTGACCAAGATTATTAAGGACAGAATATATGAAGGAAATTGGAGGACTCATCGGTTGGGGGCCCACATAATTGGGTTCCATGCCAAACGGTGGCATTATGTTCGCATGTCAGTTTTGACAGGCGCCCTCCCCGATGCATGCGAAGCACGCATATGGCCTGCTCCTCGGGCTGGAATCAGAGGAGTTTCCTGCCCATGCCCCTGGCTAAGTCATCTTAAATATGCCCTGCTTTGAAGCCGATTATTTCACTGCACTGTCATTGGTCGCATGCTAGACTTAAGAATCATTGGTGGATCCAATTCTATCCTGCGTAAATACACCTGACATTCCACGAGTGGATTTTATCATTTCCATGCCAAATATATTTTAACGTGCGTAATTTTGGAAGCACATATCTCAAACTGGCAATACTCTTCCTCTACGTAGCATTTAGGGACTAGAAGAGAATCTTTGAGAAAAAACACCTACCAGAAATTGCTTGTATCCACCAGTCTACACTCAGCACCATCTAAGACAGCACAACAGACTCACCACAATGCAGTTCCAAATATTTCGTCAGCTGTTGATGGTGCTGCAAGATACGTAGCAATATATGCTCTACCAAATGCAAAGTAAGTTGTTTCATAATAATCAAGAGCGAAAATAGATATATAATGCAAGTATGCAACATCTACCACTATTGAGCGAGTGCCAGATATTCTGTTGTTATGTTTTTTATCACACACGTTAGATTCGGCGCTTCGCTAACACATCTTTACACTCTTCACACACACAAACACATGCTTTGCGAAAATGTAGGACCATCATGCCACTTCGTCACGTGACTTGGACCACGATAAGAATCACCTCTGACTGGTGAAAAATGCGAGGATCGGAATCGGTGCCAGGTTTTCACCTCCTGTCCTCGGTTGTCCGGGTGTCCTCAGATTTGGTCCTCGTTTTTCACGCCTTACAAGTGCACACACACACACAAACACACACACACACACACACACACACACACACACACACACACACACACACACACACATATATATATATATATATATATATATATATATATATATATATATATATATATATATATATATGTCGTGTGTGCAGAATTAGATTTAAAAAAAACATTGGTATGAGAAAATCTACATCAAGCAAGCATCCTTGCATGCATCCACTCCCACCAATGAATGAAGGAAGGAGTAAATCCTACATGGCAAATGACAATCTTGCTATGTCTCGTTGAAATCCCAATGCAAACAACTAGACGACCACAAAGAACACACTATATAAAAATCAGAATTCACAAACTTTAAGCCAGCCTACAATGCATGCCGAATGTTCAGCTGTTCACCATGGCCAACAATTTGTCTGGGACAACAGTTTCGATACGTCTGTCCCCGCAGCAGCGGCGCACCGGCGGATCCACTGAGCCTCAATATCCAACGGCACATCCTGGTATACCGTACGCCTCATTAACTAAAGCACCGGCAGTTCAGTGGAATTTAACCGCCGGGGATGATAAGTGGGTAATGGTAAGGCCATCATGTTTCGCACGTTGCCTCCGTTATTTCCTCAGTTTGAATGGAAACTCAGATATCGTCTCACATCTATGGTCGATGGTCCGTTGTAGTTTATGGCCGTTCTGGCTCCACCCAAACCGCAAGGAAATGGGAGGGCATCTTGACCTTGCTTTCTTTTGTGCGCCCTGTGTTGCCGCACCACAGACAAGCCTCTTTGACGTGTTACAGTCGTCCGTCTGTGGACGTGGCTAGGGACGATGCTCTGGACGAACCCGGTAGCTACTCCTCTGCGTTGTAGGTTTCGTCATTTCCGCCAGGAACGGCTTTCGATTTAACAAGAACAATACCAATTTGCTAAGTATAATGCTTTGGTGAAAGTTTTTGGCACTGTGCTGGTGCGTTCATTTCCGCTTTATGAAATAGAATTGCTAAATAATTTCAGTTGATTAAGTGAAGCAGATATGCCAGTGGGGCATACAGTATTTCATGTTTTGTAAAATATTGCAGTGAACTACACGGCAATGTGTCATGTTGCAGGAAGATTAGAGACCTTCTCCTCCTGATAGCAGCATTTGGTGGCACATGGTGAGATCACACACCTATTTGTCTGTTAATATGGCAGCACTCTGTCCTCACGGCCCTGTGTCAAGATGATACTACCCACTACTAAGTTTGAATCATTATAATGCTACCTGACAATGCACAAATGCACAGTGCCAGCTACCTGATAATGCGCTATGTCATGAAAAGGATTTGTGGAGCCAAAGATAGGATCTGCGACGATAGTTGAAAGATGTCGTGTCATTTGGAGAATCGGTGGTGTCATTGGAAGGATATGTTGAGTCACCGGGAGGATCTATTGTGTCACAAGGATTTGTCGTATCACCGAAATGACCCGTCGTGTACCGTGAGAATCTGCCGGCTCATTGGTAGAATCCATCGTGTTATTGGAAGGATCTGTTGTGCCACCGGGAGGATCTGTCGTGACACCGGGATGATTTGCCATATCACCGCGAGAATTTGTAGTGTCACTGAGATATCCTGCCTTGTCACCGGGAGGATCTGTCGGCTCATTGGGATAATCTATCGTGCTATTGGAAGGATCTGTTTTGTCACCGGGAGGATCTGTCGCGATACTAGCAGGATCTGTCGTTTTACTGGGAGGATCTGTCGTGCCATTAGGAGTGTCAGTCGAGTCGTTTAGAGCAGCCGTTGAGTTGACAAGTGGCTGTGATCCGACAGGAAAAACCGCACTCTTGCCATGGTACGGCGCATTGATGAAGTATTTGCTTAATGCTAGGTCAGCATACATAAAAGGTTCCATGCGATGCAATGTACACCTAGATGTCGACAGAGTTTTTCTTTATTATCTGGGAATAGTGGTGTAGTTTCACCACGTGCATGCGGATGTTGCCAGCTCGAGGGTAGGCTTCATGGCTTACGCTGGCTTGCAGAACTGCGCAGTATATTATATAATGCGAAAGGATGTCTGAACCATTTGTATTCCGTGTCTAGCAGATCGTTTAAAGTTACGTATCGATCTTTGATAGCCAGGCCCCGCCTTCTTCGGTGAAGGTATAGGTAGTTCCAGTCACCTTTCACTTGTCATGTATACTGAGTCCCAAGTTCTTGGTCCCCAGTCGCGGTCTGGGCAACTGGGCCGGAGTGTCCTGTTGTGCACCGGGGAGAATCGCAAGGAGAGAGAGAGAGAGAAGAGAGAGAGAGAGAGAGAGAGAGAGAGCTACGGACAGCGATGCAGGA
>JAOTOL010001595.1:260000-392500 GCA_034440575.1 Imbricaverruca yamaguchii | reverse complement strand
TCCAGAACGTTGCAAATACCTCCAGAAATATACCCATTAAAATGAAATAGACGGCTCTTTTACGACGCTTTCACACATTCTATCATTTCTCTGTTTCGAATCAGTCACACAAATTATCAAGAAATGACTGAATTATCACAAACGTTGAGCACAATCTTTAGCCCATAGCAAATCGTTCCGTGGGGAAGGACGCCAGCAACTATCAAACGTTAGCATCACTCACAGTTCGAACCTGACATACAGCTTTTGTTCCGCTCGATATACAGGAAAATGAAAATGCGGAAATAAGTACTTTTATGCACATAATTACTGGTCCAACAATTTATGTAAGCTTTTCACTAGAATGAAATGATGCCGCAGGACTAAACATAGAAGTGCTCTCTTTCGTCGATATGTCGTGGTTAAAAGTTTAGCTCTAAAAGCTGAAATATTCAATTCCTGTTGTGATGTCAGACATTGAGCTTCGTGAGCACTGCAAGGTGACGAACTCAAGGTCTGCAATTTCATTCGACGTAGGATGTAACCTGATCATGGTCATCTCAAACGAAGCGTGCAGTATGTTTACATTTTATATTTTAAAAAACGTGTGTTTGTTATTGGCAGGGTAGATTGAGTCAGAATATCATGATCCACCTATTCTGTCGACCCAAGGCAAGATTGTGGTACAAAGACCTTGTGCCATTGCATCCAGAGATCGACGCATCAATTCATTATGAAATCGGTTGCTAGGATTTTCGACGTTTTCATAAATTCGTCTATTGCAGCATGCATGTTCAGCATGCAGCATATTGCTCAATTGATGAAAGCACACAGTTGGGTGGAAGAAACTCGAATGCACGCCCTGTAACTACAGTTTATCAGGTAACCATAGTTATGAACAACCAATGTGGGCAAGTCACACGCAGTTGATAATCGGTATTAAGTAGCATGCACCTCCAGTTATTTACGATACATGCATGCTTATACAAATTCGAGTATGTCTATCTTAGCACTTAGCACTCAGAGTACGCTAAGTATTGAATACACGTACTATTTTATGTCTGGTAACCCTTCGAACAGTACCGTTTGGCGTCTCAAGCATGCTTTTCTCTAATTCTCTCCATCTCACGCACATCGTGATAGCATTTGAGAGCAAGTGACATATACGACGTTTATATGTTAGTTAGTTGTTGTTCGTAGGCTTTATGTTAGTTAGTAGGCTATAGGGCGCTTTGACCAGAATTGATCATTCGCGCCCAAAGTATATGTTCCTGTTTGTTGGGGATCAACGTGGAATTTTCGAGCAAATACCACCTTTTTATTTTCACCCAGTTGTATAATCACATGAGTGAAATGTAAATTATCAATTATATATAGGGGAAACCAAAATTGTATCGTTGACACAATTTTGGTGAAACTCAAAACTACTCATCATTTTAGAAAATAGCAGGGAGATAGTTACACCTACTTCAAGTCTAAACCTTCTAGTATCATCTCCAATAATAATTTTTTTTCGTGGTATCCTCTGGGCTTTCCACCAGAGATCAAAGCATGACGTAACTACCGGTTCATCAACTTACCCTTTTATATGGGCACGTTGCTATTGACAATGCGCCTTAAGTAAAGTACATTACGATGTGCATTAAGTTGATAAAATATAAGCTATATAAAATATATTAACTATATGTGGTATGTGTGTACATCATCTGAAATGTCCATATTACACGCTTACAGTAAGAATACTGGTTTGGGTCCTCGTTGACCATAGCTCATAGTTTATGCCATGGATGAAATGCGCAAATGTTCATTCCTAATTGCACCTTTTCCCTCGTTCAGTGTTTTGCGTTGGGTAATATTTACACGTAGAAATAATTAATATAGTTATCTTGGAGAGCTTGAGCAGACAGCTTACTAAAATAGGCAATTTTGTGGTCATTTTACATCAGTAGTAGTCCCCGATACATTAATACGGGTTGAAGTTGGTACAAACTGTATCAATTTACCCCGCAGGTTTTCTGGTGCAGGCTGAAGCATGTTATGCAACATCGTGAGTACAGTGTAGTGGCAAACGATAAAATAATTTCAAGGTTGAAAAGTGAGAGAACATGCCAATGATTACCGACACATAAAAGGCCAGCAACCGGGCGACAAGGCGGACGCTTAGGAATTCATGGCGAAGCTCGGACATTGAATCCCTACTTTCGCTCCCAAAATGTGCCTAGGGGTGCAAAGCATGTGCCAATCGGATATCCTATCCTGATTCCAAAGGCAAGTTTGCTACTTATCAAACCTAGTGATAGTAGTCCTATCACGCGGTCCTACCTAGTGCACTGGCCTCTTCATGCTTACATTCCAGAGCACAGTACCACCACTGAAGATGCAGATCACTACCTAACTACTCTTGGAAGTGTAAACACTGAGTATCCTCAGTCTTTGATTGATTGGTAACAAGAGATATTACATGGACGCATATAAAAGCAATGAATTAGCAAGCTTAGCAATGGTGCGAAGGTGCAGCATGACAACAAAAGTTCAAAATTGTATTGATACAATGGGTATGCTAGAATTGCAATATGTCAACCAAGAATGTCAAAAGTGTGCCTACAGGACATATCACAGTACACTTCACAGCACACTTCAGTTGCTGTGTGTTCAGTGTGTCACAGCACACTTCAGTTGCTAAAAGTGAATGTAGATAAAATGTCAAAGATACCAGAAAAAGCTGAGGTTGCTAAAACCACAACATGACAGTAAGGCTTCAAAAATTGCATTGCAATCCCATGGATAAAGGGATGAAACACAAAGTAGACTGGTCCCGGATCTTTGCCATCTAGAGGATTGTCTTCTCCATAAAGAAAATTATCCTCCATCTTCTAGTTTGAAGGTTGAATGGTGTTGATTTATTCACAGTGTTGATTTACTAGTTTGTATGAGGCTCGCAACTGGAGTATCATGTGGACTCACTAGGAAGTCACACGGTATTTCAGATACTACAAATTGGAAGGGCACTATCCTCCCGGAGTAGGCATGCTCACAAATTTTCCTCTAAATCCATGATTCAATTACATATATTAAGCGTCATATGTTGATGTCCAAGATATCGAAAGGGAACAGGAAAAGCAAAAAGGTTAGGTTAGGTTTTAAGTGCAATTTTTGAACGAACAATGGCTTGAAAAATGTTCTTTCTGAACTGAATTTTTCACCGAATCATATGCTATATAGGATTAGAGTTTGTCACCTTCTAAAACATTTGTTTTTATGCCAAGTTACCCAACACCCAAGTCCATTTTTGGGTGTTATTTTGCCTACCAACTGAAACGTGTGTAATTGCAGAATAAATGAGTGGCCACTTCATGTTAACCACATTCATAAACATTGCATTAGAAAAATGAATTAAAAGAAATAAAAAACTTTCAGGTACAAATTTACCCAGGCATGCTCCTAGATGTTTCTGTACGAGCATTTGAAATGCATGATGTTTCTTTTTAAATTGCTGTGCAGGCGGATCAGGTTCCAAGGGAAATAATATTTTTGGAATCTGGGAAGCATCCATCCTTCCAAAATGAGTCTTGGACATTTACCACGTAACATAGATGACCCACAATGACATGATGCGATTGATATTTATTGGAAGAATTGCACCATTGACATAAACTAAATTTGGGAAGAATACAATGGTTTGATGTATACCTTGGAACTATGTAGTTGGGAATAATGTTTTCAGATAATCGGACACAAGTTTGCGTATCATAATTTACCTAATGTTTGTAATATTCGAGGCTGCATTTTTAATATTTCAGTTGGTTTTGACATTTTAGTGCAGCAATAAGCTTGAACTGTGCTTAACAATACATGCATTGCTTAACAATCGCAAGATAAAGAGGCTATGGTCTTCATGGCGAGATGATGTGTTTGATGTTGAAAATCCTCGACCAGGCTGTTTTCCTAGTCATGACGAGGACTCCAATGATTCTAAAGTCCTTTGCTACTCACAATTAGGTGCATGACGCACAATTAGATATGAACGCACGCTTCCAAACGCTGGATGGCGGCTGACAAGGAGACATTCACGATTGGCGCGGCCGCGTCATAACTGGATTGGCGCCTAATTATTTTTAGTTGTTTCGAATGCCTTTTTTTGAAAGTAGTGTACGAAGTTGTTTCTTTTTTTGGCATTTATACCTCACACCATTGAAACATATTTACGTTTGCATATTTAGGCCAGAATTTCTGGTTTCACCTCCCCATCATCGAACATGAATTTATAAAGTGCTGTACACCACTTGGCCACCGGCCCTGTTAGTGCGGACATGCATCCCATGTGTAGCATTGACCTCTATATATAACTAACTCGCTGACCCGCCGCCCGCCGCACGCTCCGCGTCCTATTCCGGCCAGTCCCGGCTGGAGCAGCGGTATATTGGCAAAAGATCGAGCGCACAGCCCGCTCCTATGCATTTTGTCCCTGGAATGACATGTTTTAAAATGAAAAGTTGTGGATATATTTTGATAAAACGTAGTCCAAAATGATCCTGGGTTCCTGATGAGCAGATAAAAACGGAGACACGTCTTGTAGAATATCGTATTTTGCGTTTGAGGTCGGACTTCTGTCATCACTTTGCCAACGTTGTGCGCTATTCGGCTCAGGGGTCAGTACAGAGGCCACTACTGTTCATTATATTTGTAAATAACATTGAAAGTAGCCTAAGCAGTAAGGTTTTGAAATTTGCAGATGATTTGAAAGTCTTTAGGGCAATAACAGGTCAAAATGAGCATATCTCGCTCCAAAAAGACTTAGACGAATTTGTGAAGTGGTCCGAAGAATGGCAAATTAAATTAAATTTCGATAAATGCAAAATCATGCATGTGGGTAAGCAGCATATGAAGGCTCCATGCTTGATGGGTGGCCAAGTACTATCAGAGACTCAACAGGAGAAGGATTTAGGTGTTATTTTAAACACAAAATTGGGGGCATCAAAACAGACCAAGGAAGCCAGGAAGACGGCGCTGAGAATGCTTGGGGCAATAAATAGGAATGTATCATACAGAAGTGAGGAAGACATCAGGAAGCTTTATTGTGCATATGTCAGGCCACATTTGGAATACTGCATCCAAGCTTGGTCTCCTAGCTATGAAAAAGATTGTTAGCTTTTAGAGTGAGTATAAAGGAGGGCTACAAAATGGTTAATGATATAAGCAACCTCGCATATGGGGAAAGATTGAAGAAATTGAATATGTTTTCACTTAGATATAGAAGGCTGACAGGAGATCGCATCGAAGTCTTTAAATTTGTCCATGGTCTGGAGAGGGGATATCTTGGGGAAATGTTTGAATTTAACAGAAATGATGTAAAAATTTAACAGAAATTTAACATTTAACAGAACATTTAACATTTAACAGAACATTTAACATTTAACAGAACATTTAACATTTAACAGAACATTTAACATTTAACAGAACATTTAACATTTAACAGAACATTTAACATTTAACAGAACATTTAACATTTAACAGAACATTTAACATTTAACATAAATTTAACAGAAATTAGAGGTCATCAATTCAAAAATAAAGTTAACCACAGCAGAACAAGGTTAAGACAGTCTTTCTTAACATTTGTTCTTAAGAAAGACTGTCTTAACTGCCTTAACTTAACTTAACATACTACACCAACAGGGTAGTAGAACACTGGAACCAGCTGCCAGAAACCATTGCCAGTAGCAGTACATTGAACGTCTTTAAAAACAGCATAGACAATCATTATAAGAATAGACTGCTTGCTTTTCAGTATTACAGGGAGGGCTGATCGACGGATTTGGTGGGCAACTGGTTGAGTGTACACAGTGCAACCAAGAGGGGCCCTTGTGGCTCATAGTTGCACTAATATCTTATGTCTTTATGTCTGTGTCTTTATGTGTACACCATGGAAATAAGACCCCGGATACCCGATAAACGTTAGAGAAGTAACGCTGGGAATGTTTGTAGTTCACAGGATATGTATGCGAGGAAGTGGTGTGCACCCTGTATCCTAATACGGGTCGGATCCAGTAAGTGTTATGGGATAGAGTTATTTGTCTTGGGACGCCATTTTTTTAGGAGGTGCACCCCTTGCGAAAATGTCTGAAGGGGCCTTCGACTGACAGTCCGTTTAGCAGGGGAGGGGCGTGTACTTGAGCACACTGAAGAGGTGCTTCTGGCTGAAAAGTATACAGGGGCTTAAGCCTTCCTGGATGGGCGCAGGTTCCAAATTCCATGGGGACATGTCCCTGAATCCGCCGACCATGCTAGAATCCGCACGACCATCCTGCAGGGCACGGGATGACGCTCAGATAGCGGTGTTGTATATACTTTCCAGGGGGCAAGTTCCCCATCAATAATGGTTTTGGACTCCTCAAATATTTCATATGAAAGCCTATGATGTGTGCTCCCCCAATCCATTTGGGCCTGCCCGTTGCTTTACATTTTGCCCCTGCCCCAATATTTTGTTTTCCAAATCAACATCCGTACGCTAAGGACTTCCCTGTTAATTGCAACTGAAAGTAAAATAAAATGAAACATTTTGGACAAAATTAACAAGGAATGCTGTGCCTTTAGTAAAAGCAGATGATATATCAGGTTTCAAACTTTTCGATCATGGATCATTTTCAAGAGTGACGATGTTTCATACACATCAGTTCATGACAAAAATAATACACTAAAATCACGCTCCGAGTTTAAATGGCATCTTCGCATATTTTATCGCCTGAACAAGAAATCACTTTCACATCTCGCATGCACTAAGATCAACATACACGGTATGCAGATTTTACAATATCATACATCACACGGATCTCACAAATTTTCTGCAATTGCCGCCCCTATCGCTCTCTCCTCCCTTACCCCTCAAATCGCAATGCACTGACGTTCTCTCTCCCCTCTCTCTCTCTCTCTCTCTCTAACTATGTATATATATATATATATATATTTTTTTTTTTTTCCTTGTGCACCCCCTAGCATCCCTGTCTTTGGATCATCCCTCCATTTTTCATGTCTGACCAATTTGCTATATATTTTGTATGGGTGCAAATAACATAACAGCACGTGCCTACGTGAATATCCATATGACGTGCCCATATAGCCTTATTATTTCACACGTGCCTACGTGTGAAATAATAAGGTTATGTGATGTACCATGAGGAGTTCTGGAAATTCATGGTGAGATGTGTGTCTCGAATGCATAGGGACTCCAAAACCTTCATATCCATATTGTCTCTAGCTTACCCAAGTATCTCTACAGAAACATTTACGTTAGTCCTTTCCGGAGACTTTCGCAGTGGTGGCCCACCAATGAAATGGTGCTACTCAAGACAAGTGCCTCCAGCCACTTAAAATTACTGTATCCACTCCCGCTACAATTTGCCCAACGCACAATTTTGGAAAGCATCTTCATTCACATGAGACATCCATTTGAACACAGCGGGGGCTGCTAATGTTCTCGACAAGTGTATGCTTCCAAGGTGTTGCGTCATCAGGTCCATCTGCTACCCTTCATGGAGGGTAAGAGGTCACTTTTAGCACCTCTGAATGTGCCACATCGTCACCATTCTACAGCCGCATGTCGAAATTGCATGCGCTTGGTTTTGCCGCGAGAGTATGATGCCAGTAGCAGCATATGTGGTAGCTATGGTAACCAGCCTAGCACTGTTAGAGAATATGCTGTTGTTTCAACCATTCCGCGTATCAACTAGACCCGGTCTCCCCTACAGCTTTTGCTCTCTACCAGGTCGAACGTTCAGGATGGCTTCAAATGTATAGTAGCATATTACCATCAAAGCTGTGCTTGCTGGAGTCATTCTGGTGAAGTGTTCATCGCCAGCAGTCTCAGAGGTCGCAAGCATCCGAACTCGCACCTCCACGTTGTTTTCGCCTGGGCGAGAGTTAGGTCATTTGATCACTCTGGAGCAACATCACAATCTTGGAAGGCTGTCAAGAACTCCCCTGAAGACCATTTTGCAACTGCAAAGCAGACACAACTCGTGCATTGAACGGGCCTATCTTTGGTTGGATTCGGTCTGGAACTTATTGTATATACCGTGCGAAAATGCGCTTAGTTGCTTTTAATTGCATGAGTATCTCCTAATCGTGGTAAAAAAGAACAACGTTGAACTAACACATGCCATTCAAGCCCATCACTCGGCATCCATATTAGCACTCACAGATCCACTGCGAAGCTGAATTATGTCACCCGGCTTTAGGTGTGGCCACATAGCCTGGCCCGGCGTCTAAAAGGTGCCGGAGTTGGTGTCTTTTAGACCATTGAAAAGTAAGTGGTGACCATTGCCTTGAAAAAGAATCTCTACTTGTTCCACCATTGAGCAACTAAACACAGGTGTCTGCATTAGCTCAGTTGCGACTGAGCCTAAAGTGTTGTAAGTCAAAGTCTCCTTTCTAAATAAACTGTATTAGCTCTGGAGATTGTCACACATTTTGGTTCGGCTTGACCGGTTGGGGCATAGGAATGGTGCGACGCTGGACTCCTGAGCGCCGTGTGTGTCGTTTGTGGATGGATTGATATCCATGCAGCTTCACCGCTGCATGCACCGTTTCTCACCAGTATTTATCGCACATATATTTACATGTACCCTATGATAAGTTCTGCTTATTTCCAATTAAATATAGGCGTACAAATATACCATGTCGCATGCGTATTTCACCTTTGTGGATGTCAATCAATTGATCGTTACACGGGAATAACTATAACTAAATGCAAAGACGTTTTTGATATATATTATATCACTGAACTTAAAAGTAATTTACCAGGTTGCATACGACGCCACACTTGTTTGAAGCTTGTATACCATTATGCAATCTCATTCCGTATGCATAATTCGGTTATGGTAACATTAGCGATTTTTTAGGGAGCATACCATGACTGTAGTTGTATGCAAATCCCAACAAAAGCCCATGGTGGAGTTGAACTTAAAATGACTGCCCATACCATCACCCGCGCTATATCTTTTGTTCAACTAATCAGAAAGTTTTCCCTGGTCGGAGACATAACCCCACATATCACATGCTTCAACAATGATTCATTTCTACCCGGTATATTGGCGAATCACCACGGCATTAACGCACCCAACACCCACACCACACTTTAACCCGCGCCGTCTTTCCTGTCAAATCCTCACGCCCCGTCTCGGGGGGGGATTGAAGACCCCCCTCTAAAATCCAAACTAAGCATCACACGAAAACGAAAGAGGTGTCATCGGAAAGCGCTCGACGAGTAGGGTCCGGGTCCACCCCCAAAAAAAATTCCCCCAAAAGTGACGTCGCCAGGGGGGCTAGATTTTCACGACTTTTCACGACTTACATTATGTTTTTTACTCTGGGGAGTTCATTTTTGGGGATATATGAGAAAAACAATTATTTGGAATGCGAAAAGGACAGCGAAATCGACCAGGCCTATAATTTTTTGCCCCCCCCAATATTTTTATTTTTACATTTCAAAATTTTGAGTTTTTAAGTTTTGTTTTAATTTTCCTTTTCCAATGGGTAGAGCAGACCGAGAAACGTTGTTGGAAGTCAACTTTCCCTAATAAAAAATGCTTACATTAGCCAGAATCCTGTGTTTGAACTGCAATATGGCAAATACGCAACATTTATATGTAGTCAAAAACTGGAAAAAATGAAAAATTCAACTTGTACGTTTTATTGCATCCCTAAAGATAAGCAAACGCTGAAAGTTTCATTAAATTATCTGTATCCGTTAAAGCGTGACGACTGGTTGAACTTTTTTGGAGGTGACCTCACTTGACCTTGACTAACTCGTTGACCCTAGATGACCTGACCTAAAGAATTTGAATCAGCGTGTCAAATTGATGTGGGAAAAGGTATGCCAAATTTGGGTGCGCTGCCGCGCGCCGTTCGTCCGCTATCTGCGAAAAACCTGAGGGGGCGGTTGAAGACCCCCCAGACGTGACGGTTTAATTGAGCGCCGGTGAAGTGCAGTGTGTGCTGGAGGGATAGAAGGCGGGAGGGGGGCTAGCACCAGTCACTGCTGACGATAGCCACCTACACTTGGCGACTCCGGCGGGCCTCGCCCCCGACCACGTGACGCGGGCAGCGGCCGCCGCGTGCACACGTGTCGTTAGCGTGGGCCCGCATCCTTGCGCTGGCGAGGGCCGCCCCAGTGGCCCACATGTCGGTCGAGCCGCCGGCCAGCGCCTCCGATCTGGGTCAGCGCCGACACGGCTGCCGCCGTCACGTCGCCGCCGACGGAGGCGCGCCGATCGATGACCGCCTCCGGAGCTGCAGCGTCCTGCGGTCAGTCGCCGCATCCGACTGAGGGTCACTGCAGCGGACTGAGGGTCACTGCAGCGGACTGAGGGTCACTGCAGCGGACTGAGGGTCACTGCAGCGGACTGAGAGTTACTGCAGCGGACTATAGGTCACTGCAGTGGACTACAGTTCACTGCAGCAGACCGCAGGTCGCTCAGCTGACTACAAGTTACTGCAGCGGACTGAGACAGACTGAGTCACTGAAGAAAATAGATGGCCACTGTAGCAGATCGAGGGTCGCTGCAGCTGATCGAAACTGACTGAGGGTCACTACTGAAAACAGAGAGTCACTGCAGCAGACTGAGTTTTACTGCAGCGGATCGAAGGAGACTGAGGTTCGCTGAAAATAAAAACAGAGTATCACTGCAGCAACTGATGGTCTTTAAAGCGGGTTTAAAGGCACCGAAGTGCATTTCGACCCGTCAGAACTCGAGAGTCACACTCTGGATACAGGCATACAATATTCGTAACCGATCATATAATTATGCAATGGTGTATACTGTTTCAGTCATCTTTGAGAGCTGGGACTTTTAATTCACATGTTATCGATCTATCTACCTTTTCTCTGCACTCTATATGCAGAGTTTGTTCTTTCCAGCTGCAATGTTTTCAGGATCTAGCGGTGTGTATCGACCCCGCAGAATAGCGAAGAGAAAGCACATCGAGCGAGGTGTCCTACTGCCATTCGTTCGCGCGACCTTTAAGCCATAGTGGCCTTAAAGGCGCCAATAAATCAACAGCGCAGTGCGATGGCACTAACGTGAGGGAGCTAACGTTTAGCATGGTTACTTTCAGCCTGGGAACCGATTCTAATTGATATTTTGATGTGGTGACGCACCCGGGAAGGTCAATTGAGGAGCAAGGGAGCTGAAAGCTGAAATTTGTCGCGCATTGCTATGGTTAGCATGTGGGCACTATTAGCGCCAATAATGCGCTATGCGTGTTAAAAGGAAGTCTGCTACATACTAAAATATCTCCAGATATGCCACTGGTTGGTTATTGGTTTTACGACACATCGACCGTTGAGTCATGCGGCGTCGCCAGTCTCTCACGCAGATTGGTAGCGACAGCGACTTGAACCCACAACCCTTCGATTGTGAGGCGAGCAACTTATCACTAGGCTACTCGTCCCCAGATATGCTACTGCATTAACCTGGTGAGTACAGTATACTTGCACACTAAACCTCAAACGGCACACACATACACAGAGACAAAACAAAATCGCTAGACTCGTAACTACCATGACTTGGGAATGGCCCAATACAAAATATTTTCAATGAAATAAGGTCAGGTCTAAACGAGTTTTCTTGCTCCATACTTGGCATAGCCGTGCTGGCATTCCAATGAATTATGTATGTAACGTGACGTCTATGACCATCAGGGGCTTATCATTGAAATATTGTATCGTGCACGTCATGTAGACAGTCAAGTATGCAAGATTAAAGAAGTAACACCAGTGTTAGTGCTGGTGAGCAGTTCTGAGGTACTTTGTCTTGCAGCGTCCATGAACTTAAGCTACAGCTTACACCCAGAATTGGTATGCTGCGGTAGACGGTTGGAATGGTGGTCAGACGGGCAGGAATGTCTGTTGTCATAGGCGGCTTCATCGGCCATCCTTCCGCTTTGTTTGTATATTATTTTGCATTTCACGATTCACTCGAGTCTGGGCGCTAAATGATCTACCATGGTCGATGCACCCTTAAACCCTAATCACACACACACACACACACACACGCACACACGCACGCACACACACACACACACACACACACACACACACACACACACACACACACACACACACACACACACACACACACACACACACACACACACACACACACACACACACACACACACACACACACACACACACACACACACACACACACACACACACACACACACACACACAAACACACACACAAACACACACACACACACACACACACACACACACACACACACACACACACACACACACACACACACACACACACACACACACACACACAGAGAGAGAGAGATTCAGGCGTTTGCACGCAGGCGCGTAAGTTGAAATGGGCAATGATTATTCATGTGTTGTAAATTGACAACCAGGCTTCATTGTGTTCAGTGATGAGGATGTTGTGATGATCTGCATTTCTTTGCTTGCATTATTTCACTTGCTTTGCTTCCTTCGCGTATGTACCCACGCCTCAAATAGCCAGATGAAACAATCGCATGCCAGCCGATAATTGCTTGCTTAGTGAGCAACGACCATAAAAAAATATTTCACATCCGTCATCTTGCTGCCAATACACGGTCTACTCATATCGGGCCCGGCTGCCTTCTCGTGTGAGCTTCGTCAGGTATTTTACCTAGCTCCTCGAACACAAACAAAGAAACTGATACGCATCGGAAGAAAATAGCTTTGAATTGTACGTCACTGTTTGTGTACAAATACTAATCACAGACCTGGCCAATTATTGACACATGGACTTGAGGCTGCAGAAGACAACTTATATCATGCACTGATTAGGTTTGTGCGCCCTACGAGTAATAGCATTGCACCCCTGGTACGTATCAAGTCCGATTTAGAAATTGAGTGGAACAAGCGCAGCTTGACCATGAACCAAATATATGCATTTTATCTGCGCTGTCATCCCTTCCAACTGCTGCAACATTGAATATTATCATAACATGCACTCTCCGATGCCATTTTGAATAAGCCTAAACGGCAGTTCCAACATCGGTCTCTGTGCATTCACAGCTTTAATTTTCTCATAAATCACGAGCCGTTGAATAACTCGCGATTGAATATAAGCCAATGCGAATGACATGCTTGTTTATTTTAAATAAAAAAATTATTGGTGTTTGTTTAAGCTACCAATGGTCACCAGATATGAGTCGCTCAACGAATGTCCTTATTTATCCACGGGCCATCAGCCACGGCAGCACTATCTCAGTCAGTGCACTGTACGACACCGGCAGCACTATCTCAACTAGTGTACGGTACGGCACGGGCAACACTACCTCAGTCAGTGTACGGTACGACATGAGCAACACTATCTCAGTCAGTGTACGGCACGACACCGGTAGCACTATCTCAGCTAGTGTACGGTACGACACGGGCAACACTACCTCAGTCAGTGTACGGTACGACACTGGCAGCACTATCTCAGCCAGTGTATGGTACGATACCTGCAACACTATCTCAGCTAGTGTACGGTACGACACCCGACAGCGCTAACTAAGGCCAGTAATATCAGCCAGTGTCTCAGCCAGGCGGTATCTCAGCCAGTGACTCAGCCAGTGTGTCAGCCAGCCAGTATCTTAGCCAGCGTCTCACCCAGTGTGTCAGCCAGTGTGTCAGCCAGGATCTCAGCCAGCTCAGCAGCAATGATGGATGGTGCTGATGTGTGAACTCGGTATCCAGCCATCGGTTTCAGGGCTTCTCTTTGCGCAAGAATATGTGAAAATGTCTAGATTAATATCAACCAGCGTCTCATGTGCATTTCTGTATTGTAATCAAACGCGCAAATCGATCGGCAACACGACTTTCATTGATGCTAGCGGGCCGAGTAAAAGTCCGCCTGATGTCCCGACTCAAGTTGAAAACTTTGCACGCCGCAGAGAATGGATGCGTTGACTGTACCAGCTTAGTGGTTTCAAAAGCATCATTCATGCATTTCATGTGGTGGTGGTTGTTCACTATTCTGGGTTTCTTTCCAGCGGGCATTCAATGGAAAACTTTAGCACAATGCCTCGCCATTTATCTCATTATGTGCACCAAGCGCGTCCTGAAAAGAAGGAGGAATTAGCGGGCGACTTCGAATAGTTCGGTCCATTCAACTGGGGAGGCCGTTCTGGGGCTTCAACGATAGTCAGTGGCAAGCAGTCGGGAGTGTGCTGCATTACCGGAGATCAGCCGTCCTGGCTGGGGATGACTGAGGCTGGATACGCGGTCATTGTATCACACGCACTGGTGCTACACCACGTCATGTGTGTACACAACCTGACGCCATTACGTATGTGTATATGAGGCTGCAATTGTTGTGCGCGTCCGGCCGTAAACAATATTCAGGAAAGTAGGATTTTTGTTGTCTTTATAAAAATGTAAGACTTTTTCATTATTCAGACAAGCCGTGAATATTTTCTTCTCGAAATCGCTGAGTCAAAAACCAAAGGTAGAACAAGTTATTAAACATAGATATCGAGGCACAAAAGGACGATGTTTGTTCTCTTTTTTCTATTTCAATGTCCCTACCTATTAATATGTGGGATCGACTACACTTCAATACTCGTCTGACCTAATTATGCCGAATTGCAGGGATGAGGTGAAGGTAATACTACAGATAGGGCACACCACTCCCCTACCGCAATTATTGTTGAACAGATCCCTCCACCAGGTATTAGTAGAACGATTTACCTCAAACACTCTCAGACAAATAGAAAACCTAGTAACGTATTCGGGGACGCCAGGATTTTCCGTGCTTAGATGTTCAAGGTAAGCTTAATATAATAACATCCTAATCTAATAAAGACCTTAAGACATAAAGACATAAAATATTAGTGCAACTATGAGCCGCAAGGGCCCTTATTGGTTGCCCTCTGTACATTCAACCAGTTGCCCACCAAATCCGTCGATTAGCCCTCCCTGTAATACTTAACACTGAAAAGCAAACCCTCTATTCTTATAATGATTGTCTATGCTGTTTTTAAAGATGTCCAATGTGCTGCTACTAACAATGGCTTCTGGCAACTGGTTCCAGTGTTCTACTACCCTGTTGGTGAAAAAGACTGTCTTAACCTTGTTCTGCTGTGGTTAACTTATATTTTGAATTGATGACCTCTAAGTGCATAATTTCTATTAAATTGAAACATTTCCCCAAGATATCCCTTCTCTAGACCATGGACAAATTTAAGACCTCGATGAGATCTCCTCTCAGGCTTCTATATCTAAGTGAAAGCATATTCAATTTCTTTAATCTTTCTTCATATGCCAGGTTGCTCATGCCATTAACCATTTTTGTAGCCCTTTTTGTACTCTCTCTCTAAAAGTCAACAATCTTTTGCATAGCTAGGAGACCAAGCTTGGATGCAGTATTCCAAATGTGACCTGAATTATACACAGTAAAGCTTCCTGATGACTTCTTCACTTCTGTATGATACATTCCTATTTATTGCCACAAGAATTCTCAGTGCCTTCTTCCTGGCTTCCTTGGTCTGATCTGATGCCCCCAATTTTGTGTTTAAAATAACATCAAAATCCTTCTCCTGTCGAGTCACTGATAGCACTTGGCCACACATCAAGTATGGAGCCTTCATATGCTGCTGACCTACGTGCATGATTTTGCACTTGTCAAAATTAAATTTTATTTGCCATTCTTCGGACCACTTCACAAGTTCGTTTAAGTCTTTCTGCAGCCGAATATGCTCATTGTGACCTGTTATGGCCCTAAAAACCTTCAAATCATCCGCAACTTTAAAAACCTTATTGCTTAGGCCACTTTCAATGTTATTTACAAATATAATGACCTACAAATATCTACTAAACAAAACTTTGCCATGATGACTTTGTACCATTTATCATCACTCTTTGCTGTATATCTGAAAGCTACAACTCTATTCATTACAAGATGCTACCTGCAATACCATGGACGTGAAACTGCATCCTTAACCGTTTATGGGGTACCTTGTCAAGGGCCTTACTAAAGTAAAAATACACTACACCAGCCTGACTTCCCTGATCAAATTGTTCTGTGGCGAAGTTAAAAATGTCCAAGAGATTTGTGAGACACGATCGTCCTTTTCTAAGCCCATGTTGGGTATCTTGAATCAATCTGTTTCCTTCCAAATAACTAACTATTCTATCCTTGTTCCTTGTCTATCCTTCTATCCAGTGGCGTCGCCACGAAAATCTTCCATGGGGCAAGATCGAAGGGGAGCCTCCTGCTCCTCGAACCGAAAAGGGGCCTCTGTTGTGTTAGGGCCTCCTATTGTTTGTATAGGATTATTGTTTGTATTGCCCTTAGTATAGTTCGGGAATTGGAAACATGATTTCATATATTTACTGAACGCGCAATAGCAATTTTTTTTTGCTGAAAACTGGGCAATACCAAGGTATAAATAAGCAATACGTGGATAAATACCTAAGTGTCAAAACCAACCAACGTCTCAATGCTTTCTCGAATAGACGAATCTTGCCGATGGCCTCTAGATTGCAGCGAGGCTGATGCTAAGCATATCTTACAGATATCTCCCATTGATCAACCCACTTTTATGTCCTCCAAGAAAAACTGAATATCGCTAGATTCACCACTACTGTTATTTATTACCACCAGCTTGATGCCCTAAGCAAGACTTAAGCGAACATTTTTTCAGCCCTCTGACGATACTTTTGCGAAGGTGACAACAAGAAGTATGTTACATTGGTTTTCTGATCGGAATCTTAGGACTTTGCGAATTTGTATAGCATTTGGTGCTGGCTGCAAGGAGCCTGTCAAACAAGCTAAAACAACAAATTATTCACGAATAAATTCCCGCGCCTTGGATTTCGACCGCTATTTTGTCAAAAGTGACCTATCGAAATAAAATTATTAGTGATCAACGGAATTCTTCTGCGGAGGGGCCTATTCTACCACTGCCTTTTCTGATTCGTTGAATTTCAACCCTAACTCCCCCTCCCAATTCTACGGTTTTATTTTGGTATCCCTTCATAAATCAACTCACACTGCTGAAATTGTACCTATACCAGAACAATCGGATCGGTATCCGAAAATGTCAAGCTGGAGCCCTCCAAAATAAGGAGGGATTCCCCAAAAAATCAATGTCAGGGTCAGTAAAATGGCTCTGGAGCACAGAACATATTACCAGATGCCTTCACAAATTGTGTACGCCGCCGAAAAACATACAGAATCTCGAAAAATTAGAGATGGGATGCAAATATATGGTGCCAGGGTCTCGAAATTTCGGGCCGGAATTCGGACTTTTGAGATACAAAAATCAGAAAAGATCCACAAAAATCGCATTGAGACCAGAAAACTGGGGTTGGGTGCCCGGAACCACGCGCCTGGGAGCGATAAGTCAGGCTGGGACACAGAAAAATCGCACCGAAGGCCCAAAGCCGAACTAGAGCCCGCAAATGTGCGTTAGAAGCCCCAAATAACCACAATGGGACCCCAAAAGCACAGCGGGGGCCGAAAATACAACTGACCCTCTCCCAAAACACACAATCTCCCAAACACACGAGCATACAATCTCCCAAAAAGCGACAGGGCCTTAAAACATGCGTTGCAGTCCCAAATAAACATACAGGGAGCTCTAAAAATAATATATTGGAAGCTCTCAAGGCAGGCAGGGACCATGTTAACGCACATGGGTCTGAAAAAGTGGCTGGAACCACACAAAGCAAAATGGTTCCAAATATAATTTATCTTCACATCCGGATCTTCGAAAACGCCCTGACACGTAAAAATATCCCCGGTGCATAAAAGCAACAAAATCCAAAAACGATCAGGAGTTCAGAAATGTATTAAACCTCTAACTTGAATTTGAGATATATTACCCATCACTTCGAAATGTACAATTTCCCAATTTCAGGCATTCGAGTTCATATCATCCGTTCGTCACGACGCCAACGTCCGTGCACGTGCACACTCATCTTGCGCATTCGGTGCATTCGCCACACTGCGTGGGATGCTACGGTTTCTGCTGGGCCTTCTCCCTTTTGCTAATTACTGCCACATGATATACTTGCACCATGTTTTACGTGTTGGAATGCTTAGTACGGGCGTTCGCTGCGAAAAGTCAAATAATTAAATCCGATCATTAATTCCCTACCTCCCACATTTTCTGGTAGTTATGAAATGCAGATTCCGTTCAGCTTTGATGCACCTGATATCTTTGCTGATATACTCACAGAATGGCTATGGAACCGAGGCCCTTCCTCGGTGTGCTTTGTTGGACCCGCTGCGTTGCGGCCTAATGCATTTTCGATACCCCTTCTCGTTTTAGTGTGTTGTTGCTATTTTGGGGCACCGATGATTTTTTTACGTGTCAGGGTTTTCGAAGATCCCGATGTCTTCATTTAATGCCCGTTTTTTTGTTCGTTTTGGAACCATGTTGCCATTTGCGGCTCCAGCCTCTTTTTCAGGCCCTAGTGCGTCCTTATGACCTTCGTGTGCCTTAAGAGCTTCTTGTGTACTTTTTAGAGGTCCAGGTATGTTTATTTGTGGCTGCAACGCATGTGTTAAGGCCCTCTCGCTTTTTGGAAGACTATGTGCGTTTTGGACGACCAGTTGTATTGTCGGTCACCGTTGTGCTCTTAGGTTCCTGTTGTGCTTACTTGGGGCTTCTGCCGCACATTTTTGGTGCTCCAGTACGATTTTGTGGCTTCGTAGTTAGTAGTTCGTAGTTCCGGGGACCCAACGCCAGTTTTCCGGGCTCAACTGCGATTTTTGTGGGTTAATTTTTTGTAAAGTCCAAATCCCGGCGTGATTTTTCGATTCCCTGGCGTCATGTTTTTGCATCCCACTTCGATTTTTTTTTCAGATACGGTATGTTTTTCAGTGCCATACGCAATTTGTGAAGGCATCTGATAGCATGTTCGGTGCTCCAGAGCCATTTTCTTGAATCGGACATTTATTTTGTTGAATCCATTCTTATTTTGGAAGACTTGATTTTTTTCGGATACCGATTCGGTTTTTGTGGTCACACTGTTCTTACGTGTGGGCCTAGACGACAATTTTTTAGAGCTTCGACGGGACTACGGATGGGAATTGTGGGTCCCGAGCGCGATATTTTGGGGAACAGATTCGAGTTTGTGGGAAGCGTTGCACTTAGTTGTTGCCCCAACGCGATTTTGCCCGTTCCTATTGGAAGTTTTTGAGCTTCGGAACGAGTTTTCGGGGGCCCGAAGTACTTATTTGGAGACCCCTGCGCGAATTCTGGGCCTCCCCTTCTGGGCCTCCAGGTTGATTTTCAAGGGCTGCGACGCGATAGTTTTATATAGTCCAATGTTATCTTTTTGGCTCCGACGTCATTTGCTTGGATCCTTAGCTGCCTCGACACTTTTTTGGGTCTAAAACATTTTAGTTTTTTTTGCGTCATTGTTGGGCTTCAGAGTTGAAGTGCTTGTGTTGGTTTTTTGTATGCTTTTGTGAGTGTTTTTCAGAGTTGGACCCATGTCCGGGGTGTTTTTCGTTCCTCCGGCTTCATTTGTTTTGGTCCCAATGAGACTATTGTGGAATGGTACGACCCGTTGTGCCACTATATTTATTTTCATGGTTCGGTCGTACATGTTTGGTACATCCCGGTTTAGCGTGATTTTCAGGGGCCTCGGCCGGATTTTTTGGATCCGTACCGTAATTTTGAAACACCCCGGCACGACTTCTCCATTTGTTAGGGTTTTTTTGCAAATTGTAGGCCTCATCTCGATCATAAATATCTCGTCCCATTTCCTGGAGCCTCTTTACCATGTCCTACGCTCCTCCATATCCAATGCCCTCCTCTCTCGTCTTGAAGGGCCTTCTCTTACATTCTGGGGCCCTCTACCATGTCAAGGGGCTTCTTCTCATTTCCCAGGGGTATTATCTGCCAAATTAGGGACCTTTTGCCACATTTCGTGGGCCTCCTCTTTTATACTGGCAAAGCCTTACCAGTCTTGAGGGAATCTTCAATTTTGGAAACCTCACACCCCTTCATACCTGTTTCCACTCCTATCTTAGGGGCCCCCTCTCATTTTCTTGAAAGTCTTCCCTGTCTTCGGAGCCTCTTTCAGTCCTGGAGACCTCCTTTTTGGGGGACTCCTCTCGAGTCCAGCAGGGCCCTCATTTCTCTTCTAGAGTCATTTTTCAAATTTGACGCCTCCTCTTACGTCTTGGGGACCTCTTGCTATGCATTTTGATTCGAACTTCGCCCATCTTAAGGGTGATATCTTATCTCCTGGTGGACTCCTCTTCTCTCCCATGCTCCTCCTCTTCCAAATTATACACAACGTTCCCTATCTCAGTGGCCTTGTTATTTCCCAGGGATATTTTTGGCCATCTGCGAGCCTTCTTTTCCGCCTGGGAGCTATCACTCATCCAATGACTTGCTCTCCAATTTTAGGGCCTCCTCGTTCATCATGGGTCTTATTTTCAATCTTGTATCGTCCTCTTCCGAATTAGGTGCCTCCTGCCATGTCTCTGGATCATTCTTTTCTATCTTGGTGGAACCTTACTCGTTTTGGTGCCTATTTTTGTGTCCCTGAAACCCATCTCATATCTACTGGCTTCCTTTTCCGTCTTAGGGCCTCCTCTCATTTTCTGGGGTATCCCTTCCCATATCGAGGCCTCCCTTGCAATTCTGGGGGCCTCCGTGCTAATTTTTGGCACTCTCTTGATTTTTGGGGCCTCCTACACTCTCCTAGGTGATTCCTTTTTAAAATTATGGGTCCCCTTTCACGTCTTAGAGGCCTCCTCATCTGTATTTGGAGCCACATTATCCTCTTAGCAGTTTGCTTTTGCGTCCTAGTCCTAAATCTTCTCTTCTAGGGTACTCGCCTTCTAAAGTGTGGGCCTCATCTGGCTGGTCTCAGTGGCCTTCTCTCATTCCTAAGGGGATCTTCTTACCCATCTTGGGTCCCCCTCTTGCGTCCTGATTATTTGCTATGATTTTCTATTGTAGGGTCCTGCTCGTCTAGGGGGCTCCTTTTGTCCTGGAGCTCCTCCTTTTCATCCTGGGTGTCTACTTTTCGTCCTGGGGTCTCCTGTTCGTCCTGGGTCCTCCTTTTCGTCCTGAGGCCCTCCTTTTCGTCCTGGGGGCCTCCTTTTCGTCCTGGGGGCCATCTTCTCGTCCTGGGTTCCTCCTTTTCGTCCTAGAGGCCTCCTCACATTTTTTTTTTGGGTGGGGGGCAGTCTCACTGAAGGGGGCGACAATTACCCCGCTGCCCCCCGGAGGCGATGCCCCTGCTTCTATCCTTGTCTAATCATACAATTCCTCTGGGCGCTGCATTACCGACGTAGTCGATACGCCATTAAACCCGCGCCCTCTCTCCGGTCAGATCCTCACACCCTGTCTCTGGGGGATAGTGACCCCACTCTAAAATCCAAACTAAGCGTCGGACGAAAACGAAAACATCGGAAAGCGCTCGACAAGTAGGTTTCGGATCCACCCCCCAAAATAATTTTTCCCCAAACGTGACACCACTAGGGGGATAGATTTTCATGACTTCACGTCTTACATTATGTTTTTAGCTCTGGGTAGTTCATTTTGGGGGATATTTGAGAAAAAAAAGTATTTTGAATCAGACAAGGACAGCGAAATCGACCAGGTCCTTCATTCTTTTGCCCCAAAAAATAAACATAATATTCTTCCAAAATTTCAAAATTTTGAGTTTTCAGGTTTTCTTTAATTTTCTTTTTATAATGGGTAGAGCAGACGGAGAAACGTTGTTGGAAGTCAACGGTCCCCAATGAAAAAACTGCTTACTTTAGCCAGAATCTTCGATTTGAACTGCAATAGGCAAATATGCAAAATGTATATGTAGTAAAAAAAAAAACGGAAAAAAGGGAAAAATTCCTCTGGTACGTTTCGTTGCATCCCTAAAGATAAGCAAACGCTGAAACTTTCATTAAAACATCTGTATCCGTTAAAGCGTGACGACTGGTTGAACCTTTTTGGAGGTGACCTCACTTGATCTTGACTAACTAGGTGACCCTAGACGACCTGACTTCAAAATTTTGCAACAGCATGCCAAATTGATGTTGGAAAAGGTATGCCAAATTTTGTCGTGCTGCCGCGCGCCTTTCGCTCGTTATCCACGAAAAACCTGAGGTGGGGGAGGGGGGGGCGGTTGAAGACCCCCGAGACGGGATGGGTTAAACTCCAATAACTAACTAATTCCTACAATTCCTCCCATAAAATGTAAAAGAAATGTGAAGGAACAAGAAACGATAGGAGAGAACATGCTTAGATTGTCTAAGCATTCCAACATTTCTGCTACTTGTTGACGAACTATCATTGATATTGTTTTTCCATGTCACATTTGTATCAATAAACACATATGGTGCGTCGTTCCTCAAGGTGTTATTTAAATGGTGTAGTCTTGCACGCTAAATGTGAGATGATACTTCGAGTGATGCATGTCGGAGCACAGGAGCGATCACATAATTTGGGGAAGACCATTTCGATGCATTTTACGTTCAACGCCATAGGTTGTGTAATCATTCCCCGAGTGCATTGTCGTACCGCTGCCCACTTTACCATGCTATCCATTTGCTAGTAGGTGAGGGTTACATGCTACACACACACAGTCACATGCACGCACGTACACATAGGTAAAGTCATGTTTACACACTTATATATATATATATATATATATATATATATATATATATATATATATATATATATAAATATACATATACATATTGGTGTAGTCAGGGTTTTGAAACTACGGGGGAGAAACCAGGGACGTGGGAAGTTTGTACAGGATACAGGGGTAGCCCCGCCTACCCCTCCCCACCCCATCCCGAACGAAGTCCTTGGATCTCAACCACTTCATTTTCAATGTCTGGTTTTAAGATCTACCATTGTTACAAATGATATTTGTGGAACAAAAATTCCGCCAAAATTAGCGAGATACATTCCTTATTACTGCCTATGAACCTTTAGCTTTATGCCGTATGTGATGGTCCCCATTTCACAATCACAACGGAGCAATATTGCAAGTACGTTAAACGTTGCCAATTTGTGATAAGAAAAACAAGAAAATATTGCATGATAGTTTTATGCTAGTAAATATAGACACGCAATAACCTTTCCCATGCTTTCCTGTTTTACGGGAGAAACTTCGATGCAATGACAACCAGGGCGGATAAAGGGTGTGACACTGAGGGCATGCCCCACATGGAAGGTGGCGTTTCTCTGCCCGGGAAAAGGCGCCCATCAAAAAAGTTCCAATATACCCGCTCGAATTTTTCAGTCAGAGGCGCCCTTCCAGGTGCTTTCGCGGTGTCGCTGCTCCAAAGAAATGACGCCTATATGCATATATGTATATGTATGTATATACATATATATATGTACATATATACATATATTGTATACATAGAGAGAGAAACAGATAGAGAAAGAGAGAGAGAGAGAGAGAGAGAGAGAGAGAGAGAGAGAGAGAGAGAGAGAGCTAAAGAGAGAGAGAGAGAGAGGGAGAAAGAGAATGAGAGAGACGAAATACGGAGACGGGAGACGGGAGACAGAGGTAGCTACAGACGAGCCATCGTACGCCTATGTCTCTTGCTATCACACAACAGAGACTGTGTCAACGAGCTGTGTCCTGCTACGGTTTGCCGACGGTAAGCGTGTCTGGCCACGTGCTCCGACGGTAAGCGTGTCTGGCCACGTGCTCCGACGGTAAGCGTGTCTGACCACGTGCTTCGCAATGCGTGTCAAGGCACCCCACACCACCGCAACTACGGTCCTTAACCAGTCGCTCACACTCCGTTTGAAACGGCTGTGCTGATGACCATCATCGCCAACTGCGTGGTCCTGGCGCTGGAGGAACATCTTCCCAAAGACGACAAGACTATGCTGGCCTTCAAGCTGGTGAGTGACACATCACCTCCAAGGAGCACCGCAGTCTGACTGACTAGCCGGATGACTCTGCCGCAAGATGGGGTACTACTAGCAGTACTAGCCGTAGCGACATTGTACCTCTTGAGTGCTATGAGATCCCAGTGCCAGAGTTCCATGGCGTATCATTGAGAGAATCACTAGAGTTCGAGTATTTTGCGATTTGCGTAGTCATGCGTCTATGCATGCATTCGGGAGCGAATTAGCATCACCATTCTGGGTGCAAAGGTGTGTGTTGTTGTTGTGGCCCATTATGTTCACATTTACGTTTTTCCTGTCGGCGCGATGGTAATCAATTCAAAGAATGTCACAAGCTAATGCCTTTGTGTGTTTTGCAGGAGAAAACAGAATCTGTATTTTTGTGTATCTTCTGCGTGGAGGCGTCTCTGAAGATTATGGCGTTAGGATTAGTGCTACACAAGGGTGCCTATCTTCGAAACGTCTGGAACATTATGGATTTCATAGTAGTAGTAACTGGGTGAGTACGACAACCAACAAATCCCAAGAATGAAACTCCCATGCCCATTGTGTGCCGGTGCTATATTGTCGTTTGTGCTGCTGTTCTTCCCCAATCATTCATGCTCAAATCATCATAGTTATGTATAGCATATCACAGCATGCTGACCCAATAATCCTTTAGAGATTTTTCACTTTCACCAATTTGTAGCGTATAATATATGATTCTGTATTCTTGCCCTTGCCCAGTATTCAAACATGGATTGTCACTTCCACAGTGAGCCAGCTTTTCTTTAGCGCTATCACATGATGAAACGCTCAGGTAGTAAGCCATGTGGTACAGCTCTATTCGATCCGGTCATGTGTTCGATGGAGTTTGCTCCTCAATGAGTAACAAGATCCACCGAAAGGTGAAGCTGTTCCAACGATTTCATGATTGAATACCGTGCAGCTCGTGTCACTTTGTATGATCACATTGTTGAGAGGAACTGCATTACAAATTTCATGGGTGAAATCCAATATCCTTCTACATGATAGCTAAGCCGTTCACCCGTCCTGCGAATAAGCTTGCCTTCATCTCTGCCCTATGCAGGGCCTGTTTCTCCTGTTCAGATTTGTGTGATGTTTCACCTCTTCACTGAGTTTGTTCTATCAGTCCTACCTGCTCCATGTGGACTAGTCTTCCCCACCTGATCTGCCTGCCGGGGAATGGTTATCCATATACTGTTTTACATGTGATCTGACTGGCTCCCTGGGGAGTTGCTCTATCTGGCCCGGTTCCTAGGGAGTCGCCCGGCTCCTACTAGAGCCGCTCTCCACCTGCCTCTTTCCCTGTTGAACCATTCTACATCATCTGACCCGCTCCTTGGGGAGCTACTTTACTCCACATGATCCACTCCCTGGGGAGCCACTCTACTCCATCTGACCGGATCCATGGGGAGCCACCCTGCCCCATCTGACCAGCTCCCTGAGGAGCCACCCTGTCCCATCTGACCCGCTCCCTGGGGAGCCACCCTGCCCCATCTGATCAGCTCCCTGGGAGTCACCCTGTCCCATCTGACCCGCTCCCTGGGGAGCCACCCTGTCCCATCTGACCCTCTCCCTGGAGAGCTACCCTGCCCAGTCTGACCAGCTCCTTGGGGAGCCACCCTGTCCTAGCTGACCCGCTCCCTGGGGAGCCACCCTGTCCCATCTGACCCGCTCCCTGGGGAGCCACCCTGCCCCATCGGATCAGCTCCCTGGGAGTCACCCTGTCCCATCTGACCCGCTCCCTGGGGAGCCACCCTGTCCCATCTGACCCTCTCCCTGGAGAGCCACCCTGCCCAGTCTGACCAGCTCCCTGGGGAGCCACCCTGTCCTAGCTGACCCGCTCCCTGGGGAGCCACCCTGTACCATCTGACCCGCTCCCTGGGGAGCCACCCTGCCCCATCTGACCCGCTCCCTGGGGAGCCACCCTGCCCCATCTGACCCGCTCCCTGGGGAGCCACCCCGCCCCATCTGATCAGCTCCCTGGGGAGTCACCCTGCCCCATCTGACCATCTCCCTGGAGAGCCACCCTGCCCCATCTGACCCGCTCCCTGGGGAGCCACCCTGTTCCAGCTGACCCGCTCCCTGGGGAGCCACCCTGCCCCAGCTGACCGCTTGGCCTGCGTCACAGCCTGGTCATGGCATTCGTGGCGGATGGCATCGGTCTGGGAGTTGACCTGCGAATGCTCCGATCGTTCCGTGTTCTGCGGCCACTTAAGCTGGTGTCGCGTGTGCCAAGTGAGTGTGTGCGGGTCAGCCGGCTAAGAGCCGGCTGACGTCACCGGTCCCGACAGACGGGTCACTGATATGGCCAGACGGGTCATTGATCCTGCCAGACGGGTCACCGGTCCTGCCAGACGGGTCGCTGATACGGCCAGACAGGTCATTGATCCTGCCAGACAGGTCACTGGTCCGGTCGTACGAGTCGCTGATCCGGGCAGAAGAGTTACTGACTGGATCGAGAGGCCACTGATCCGAATCGTTGGTCCCTGGTTCGGCCACAGGAGTTGCTGATCCGAGACGAGTTGCCACTGATCTGAGCAAAAGGGTTATTGATCGCGTGCAATTTATCACCGATCTATTTATACACCGATTTCTTGGTCGCTGATTCTGCACGATCGGTCTTTGGCCCCTCTCCGGTGATGACTGGTTACTGGTGGATCACTGATTTTGCGAGGTGGATCACTGGTTCCGTGCGATGGGTCACTGGCCATTCCCCAGTTGGCCACTGCCTGGTGAGGTCATCGGCCTCGTGTGGACTGTCACCGACCCGGAATGGACGGTTACTGACCCGGAATGGACGGTTACTGACCCGGCCTGGACGGTCACTGACCCGGACCGAACGGTCACTGACTCGTACCGGACGGTCGCTGATCCGCACAGAATGGCCAACAGTCGGTCACTGATTCCGTGCTGCGGCTCACTGGTCCTGCTCCTGGACCAAGGCACGATCGCGGTCACTTCGCCGGGCGTGCTGCCGGCTGTCATGCTGCATGCAGGATTGCAGCACGTGTCGCCCGCCACGTGCGCGTGCGCTGGCCACGTGTCGGGCGGCTGTATGCGGACGCGCCGCCGTCAACTGACCGGCTCTCTGGTGATGTGTTTTCGGCAGAGTCATGACCCTTTTTGTGGAGGCTCGGATTGACGTAGACTTTCGAATGCTTCGGTCCTTCCGGGTGCTGAGGCCTTTAAAACTCGTGTCGCGAGTGCCTAGTAAGTCAGAAGCGCCGCTCATAGATCCGCTTCTGGATAGCAGACAAGGCCGACCAGTGCAACTAGTCTAGGGATAGTGAGCTCGCCTTACTGTTAGACGCCCCGAGCAACGCCTAGACTGTAGGGTAAGGAGGACGGATATCATAGAGAATCTCATAGATACCTTCCCAGCTTCATTGCAATGACTAGCTGCCTTCTTAGACAACTTAACTAGCCGTCAGATTACACGATGTCAGTTCATAGCTTCATTCATGCAGTGTTCGGTATAGCCAAACTAATTGTGGCATCTCTTGATAAGAGGTAAGTGGTGAATCAGATTCGGATACCAAGGGATAGTTAAAATTGAAGTGTCATTGCTGTGGATATTTTCAAATTCTGCAGATAATTTCAAATCTTCCACACTGAAGTTAATCCGCAAGCAGTGGTACTTTGGTTTCACATAACTAGCGTATCAAATGCAAAATTGTCCTGATGGACAATTTGAAAGCAGTCTTCGGTCGGATTATTTGCGCAAAAGCGGCATAGGCGACATCATCGGACCATCTGGGGCGTGATGAACTAATCACCGTCCTGAGCATCACACCTCAGCATCGCATCACAATTCCGGTCCTCTGCTGCGCTCGACCCGTCCTACCTACACTCTGGGCAGCAACAGTCTAGTCATAGTCGCTAGACTCTGCAGTAGTTCAACTAACGACTAGTACCCTACAGAACGGAAATGTCGACCAAGCTCCCTAGCCTCTGACAGCCAACTAGTGAGTTAGTGTGTAGAGTGACTAGTGAGACCTTTCCTTGCAGGCTGGTAACGTTGCTAGCCGACGCAAATTTGACACAAGGGGTCGACTTCAGGACACTGAGAGCCATTCGGGTCCTGCGGCCGCTAAAGCTAGTGAACGGCATCCCTAGTAAGTAGCACACGTAGTGTCAGCCTCACCATTGCCCGTCCTCGTCATGTTCCTTCCGCCTAGCCCCGCCCTCCAGTTGAAGTTTGTCTGCATAGCCGAGTTACGTGGCAGTGGTGGCTGTTTTGTGGTTCTTCGCAGTGTGATGTCAACTACATATCCATTGCGCGCGCACGTCTTTGTTTGGTCGCCGCACCGCTCTGGGACAATATTTGTCCTGCAGGTATGACATTTTTGGGAGAGCGTCGGGCGTAGATCAATAAGTCAATAACGCTAATACGGTTATTAGAAGCGGCGCTTGTAGGCACGTCCCTCCGACATGCACGGTGGCGCGCCGGCTGGTGCGGCACGGTACCGGCCAGCTCACGTCCGACTATGACCGGCCGCTGGACACCAACGCTGCTGGACAGTGGCCATCTCACGTCCGACTGTGACCGGCCGCTGGACACCAACGCTGTTGGACAGCGGCCATCTCACGTCCGACTGTGACCGGCCGCTGGACACCAACGCTGCTGGACAGTGGCCATCTCACGTCCGACTGTGACCGGCCGCTGGACACCAACGCTGCTGGACAGCGGCCATCTCACGTCCCACTGTGACCGGCCGCTGGACACCAACGCTGCTGGACAGCGGCCAGCTCACGTCCGACTGTGACCGGCCGCTGGACACCAACGCTGCTGGACAGCGGCCAGCTCACGTCCGACTGTGACCGGCCGCTGGACACCAACGCTGCTGGACAGTGGCCAGCTCACGTCCGACTGTGACCGGCCGCTGGACACCAACGCTGCTGGACAGTGGCCAGCTCACGTCCGACTGTGACCGGCCGCTGGACACCAACGCTGCTGGACAGCGGCCATCTCACGTCCGACTGTGACCGGCCGCTGGACACCAACGCTGCTGGACAGCGGCCATCTCACGTCCGACTGTGACCGGCCGCTGGACACCAACGCTGCTGGACAGTGGCCATCTCACGTCCGACTGTGACCGGCCGCTGGACACCAACGCTGCTGGACAGCGGCCATCTCACGTCCGACTGTGACCGGCCGCTGGACACCAACGCTGCTGGACAGCGGCCATCTCACGTCCCACTGTGACCGGCCGCTGGACACCAACGCTGCTGGACAGCGGCCAGCTCACGTCCGACTGTTACCGGCCGCTGGACACCAACGCTGCTGGACAGCGGGGCCGGCTCCAGGCAGTGGGCTAACAGCCGCGACCGTATCTCAACATAGTAGGGACAAACCTAGACTTCCATGGCTTGTTTTGAGGAAAATTTATTCTTTCAAATGGTACCTTAACCGACAAGCGGAAATGAAATGTTAGAACTGGTGCTTACAAATGAGAATCATTGTACACAAATTGTGAACATTGAAGAGACTTTCGGAAATAGTGATCACAATATTACATCCTTTTCCTTATATGTTGGAAGTGCAGAAATCTATGAAACATCCAACTTTTGCTAAGAGGAATTACAATGCGTTCAGCAACTTCTTTAATTAAATTCATTGGAAAGGCTATTAATGGGCTTATATGCTTGATGAAATGTGGAGAAGGGTAAAAGCACTGTTTTAAGATCTGGATATGTTCATTCCCAATATCCAAATTAGATTAAACAAGGGTAAGCATCCTTCGTGGCTGACAAAAGAAGTAAAACATTCACTGGAGTCAATGTTGCAGGCATGTAAGAAACTAAAATATGTTAACTCTGAGTCAAATCTGGAAGCATATAAAATGGCTAGAAATAAAGTTAGGATGTGTTTTAGGTTATTTAAAAGAATGGCTGAAGTCAAAATTGCTAGAGAATACTGCGCAGGCAATACTACTTTCTAAAGCTTCTACAAATTTAAACCGAAAAAGTGTAGCGTATTTACTGGAGGAAAATGGCGAAATAGTGGTTAATAATTGTGGTACAGTGGAGTCTCTAAGCAAACAATTCTCATCAGCCTTTGCTAAAGATAACTCTGATATATTGGAAACAACAGAAAGTTATGCCATGGCAGGTGATAGGTTGGACAATCTTACAATAACTGATTGATTGATTGATTGATTATTTGGGCTTAAGGGCGTTACAATAACTGCAGAAGCTGTAGAAAATCATTTGCAAAATATACAATCTAATATAGCTTCTGGGCCGGATGATATATATCCTAGGATCGAAATCATTGGTAGTTTGAATGCCATTCAACAGTGAGTGTGCCAGGGTCCGGACTGGCACATCAGGACACACCATGCCACAAAATAGCGCCCAATAGCTCTGCCACACCGGGTCATGTAGGTCACGAGACCATCCGTGCAGTTTGCGATGGCACGGGTTCACCGCACCACGTGATCACGGGTCATTCAGAAGCAGGCGTCATGCCCCCTCCCCCAGATCCTCACAGCCTACTGGCGCCGCCGCCGATGTGCGGCAGGCTGACTGGTTGGAGCTTGCCATCAGCTGAGCAAGCCGCGCACTGCAGGCGGCTGCCCGTCAGCTGAACGGCTGCCCGTCAGCTGGGCGGCTGACCTCAGCTGGGCGGCTGCCCGTCAGCTGGGTGACTGCCCTCAGCTGGGCGGCTGACTTCAGCTGAGCGGCTGCCCTCAGCTGGGTTGCTGCCCTCAGCTGAACGGCTACCCTCAGCTGAACGGCTGCCCTCAGTTGGGCGGCTGCCCGTCAGCTGGGCGACTGACCTCAGCTGGGAGACTGCTCTCAGCTGGGCGACTGACCTCAGCTGGGCGGCTGCCCGTCAGCTGGGCGACTGCCCTCAGCTGGGCGGCTGACCTCAGCTGGGCGGCTGCCCTCAGCTGGGCGGCTGCCCGTCAGCTGGGCGACTGCCCTCAGTGTTGGGCGGCTGACCTCAGCTGGGCGGCTGCCGTCAGCTGGGCGGCTGCCCGGCTGCCCGTCAGCTGCCCGACAGCTGGGCGGCTGCGTAAGCTGTCGGCCAGTCTGACGAGTGAGTGCCTCAGCTGAGCACACGGCCTGGATACGGCGGCCACCAGCGATCAATATGTGGGCTGGCAGCCGCGCCGCCACCCAGCTGCTGCTGTTGGTAAACCGTCACCATGGCGATCAGCCGGCTGGCTGCCGTTCGTGTACGTGCCTCCGTACACACCCACACACCCGCCCACACACACACGCACACACACACACACACACACACACACACACACACACACACACACACACACACACACACACGTACACATACACACACACACACCATCATATATATATATATATATATATATATATATATATATATATATATATATATATATATATATATATATATATATATATATATAAATATGTATGTATGTATATATATATATATATATATATATATATATATATATATATATATATATACATATATATATATACATATTCATATATACATGTTTATGTGTGTGTATGTGTGTGTGTGTGTGTTTGCATGTATTCTATGTACAGGGTGGCCCAGGCGAGATGTCCCATGCTTGCTTTTGGTTTAAAACCTATTACAAGAGCATGTGTGTTACGACATTCCAAGTAGCACTCCGTGGATATTTGTTTGCGATTGGAGACGAGAGAACTGATCGCTGAGTCACATTGATAACGTTCAGAGCACGTGCACGAGATGGGCTCCCTTTCCTGGATGTACAGATCAGCTCCGTTGTTCACCTCTGCGACGACTCCGGTACATATCTGCTGGAAAACTCGTCCAATCTCACGTGTGGCTGTCCTTCACATCCTTAGGTTTGGAACTCTGTTTATACACCCGGCTCGTGAAACATCCCCGGAGAAACAGATCAGGTTGTGTGAAGTCCGAGTGCTGGACTGGCCAGTATGCAAACTATTCGGCTGATAGTTTTGCAGTGAAAGTGCTGCTCCAGCTACCCCAGTGCGATGCTGAAAGTGTAGGGAGTTTCGTCATCTTGCTGGAACCAGGCGGTTTGGATCTTGATCAAGGTGGTCTTGATGGTTAGTCGTTAGCCGCCCGCAGAAGCGATCTTTCGTCATGGTGTGCCACTCCTTGGGGATGGTGGCTGCAGAGCAGTCAGCATGCTCAACCTAAAATAGCCGAATGATGCTCTTGGTGCTTCTCGCATGCCAGGCGACGGCCATTGGGCTGTGGAGAGGCTTTTTCTGAACATTGTCTGAAACTTCGTGTATTGCCACCGCCGTCGAGGTAGAAATCTGCCTCGTCGCTGAACCAAATCCTTTTGAGAAATCCAGGTTCAGCTGTGCACTTCTCGAAAAATCATATGGAAAAGGCGATAGGCTTTCGTCTGTCGATTGCGGTAAGCTGATGGTGCATAGTCAACATATACGGCGTCAGTCCTGGGTTGTCTTTGAGGGCGGTGGAGGGGGGATCGATACGTAGCTCCGACAAGTTCTTGGGAAAACTTTCGGACATATTTTGTTGGATCTTATCCAACGACATCCTTCTTCTTCTTCCACGCCCTCAGGAGCGCTCACTTGAAAACCTAAAAATCCGCGACTCTTACAATTATCCTAGAACCAACCTGGATGTAACTAATTACGACGTAAGTGATTGATAACACCAAAATTAGCACGTTCGAACTTGTCCGGTTGCCTTCGCATCATCGTTTTAAAATTCGCATATTCGCTGTCCACCGCTGCGCACTGCGGGGCACTCGCTCCAGCGCTGATACTGAGTAGAGCCGTATGTGTTACGTAGGCTTTGGCGATAAACAACATAGCCGCCGTAGACATATTCATACATAGGACATAGTCTAGAGAATATGCTATAGACGCTTCGTTTGCATATTGGGACAGTGACAGCATGTGTCTGCTTTATTTCCTCAATCAACACTGAGTGGGGACGTAGCTTTGTGTCGAGCCAATAGGCCGACAAGGGGTTGGATCTCTTTTACAGAGAGCGAACCTTGGGGGCACAATTTTTGAGTGCTTGCACACCTTTCATGCCCGTGTTCATTTGAAAGATGCAGTCTGTGTGGACATGTTAGAACTTGCCTGATACATTGCACTATGAAATTCCTCATCTCAGCAACAATATCATTGAAATTCAAACGTCATGCTATTTTTCTTCAAATATTTAATGCATCCAGCATTGGCTTTTTTCCATGCATGTGATGTGCATCTAACACGTCTTATGGCGGTTTCAGGTCTTCAAGTAGTGCTAAAGTCTATCATCAAAGCAATGGCACCCCTATTACAAATCGGTATGTTGGTGCTGTTCGCCATCGTCATCTTCGCCATTATTGGGCTAGAGTTCTACTTCGGCGCGCTTCACAGGACCTGCTATAGCTTAGAAGATTTCGGTAAGTGATTTAATACTCAATACTATGAGCACTCATTGTCAACCGGTGCAATTTGATTTTCCACATTCATTTGGTCAGAAATTGATGACGCCAACCATCTGCGTTCAAATTGCAGGGAGTCGACAGCTTTGTAATTGAACCAAGCGGTGCGATATGATGTCAAACAGGTTAAAGCTACACCATGAACAAGCTCTCGCTAGAGACATGTTTGATTGCTGAACCCTCTCGGTGCGGCAGAATTTCCTACCGTTTGCAGTGCGTGGCTGGAACGGTGAACTTCACCTCCAGTTATAAGGTGCATAGACAAGATGCGATCAACGCCATTGCACAACTCCGTCCTCGATCTCTCGGAGTTATTCGAAGCATTTTGTCTCGTTTGTTGTGGTTGCTCTTTCAGGTCAGGTCAAGTAGATCAATGTGGTGGGTGCAGTAACCCCGTGGCCGCCGAAATTGTCGGATCCTGGCCTAGTCGTGAAACACATGGGATTTCGTCCTTCTAAATCGATAATATACCAATTGAGGATGTTGTATAGCACCAAGACACGTGCGGAGGTCAAGGTCACGAATCAGGTAGAAGTTATATGCGAGAAAATATGGGATGAACTGCCAAAGCTCCGATGCTGTGTTCAGGGCACGGAGGGAGTGGCACCAACGCAGAATTACTCTACTTTCCCGTTGTATTTTTGTTGTAGAAAAATCAAAGTTTTCCCACACAACTTTTCCCACTACAAATTATCCAAGCAAACTACATGACTGTATTCACATCAGAAATAAATTGATTTGAAGAACCACCCTTGTAAGCCCTGATTTGCACCTCTTTCAATTCGTTATAGTCCATGTATTAACCTCCAGATCGTCTGCAATCCGCATCCTCACAGGACGCTTCAGGTCATATCCTAGTGACATGACATGGACACGGTAACTTGGCGAATATTAGAGATCACGTTTTGCTATTACGCATAAGGCGGTTGTTGACCATCTTAATTGGTGTCAAAAGGATGCACGTAAACAATTGCAGTTATGCCTCTGTTTTGTCTGGTAACCTCGATGAGGTCACCGTTCTGTATTTTTGCAATTTCATTATCCATTTACCTTTATTTTCATCTTTCATCTCTCACCTATCTATTCATCAACTGCCCTGCAAGGGCTAGACCTGGTCTGCAAAGTGTTCCAGAACCAAGCATCTTACCTGAAAGGTTCCAGACACTACACAACAACTACACGCGACCTGGTTTAAGCTGATATGGCTATTCTACCGTAAAGGAAAGAGGACTATCTTTCCGGTAAATATTAAACATGAATTCTTCAATCGGTTATATCAAACTGAAGCGACATAGTTATTGATTGAGTGGCATGGACTTGACCCATATCAGAACAAGTATTTATGCCATATATATTTTAAACAGCTGATCCAACACATAGCCATATGGATAAATCGCACCTCATAATATACATATATATATATATATATATATATATATATATATGTGTGTATGTGTCGGTGTGTGTGTGTGCGTGTGTAGTCCATGCTAGATGGAAACGGATAATTCAGACAGCACCCTACTTTGAGATGTTCAATTTCCCCCTTGTCAGCACTTTGAGAGTGGAGAATAGTCGATGGTCGACACAAAATTACCGATTTAGTTGTTGCAGACAGAGGCTCAAAATCAATCTAAGATGTGATTGGGTGGAGTTTCCTACAATTCCTACAATAATCGGAGGATAAACATTCAATATCTTATGGGCAGGAATATAATCCTCGCACTATGCAGAACACACTTGATTCTTCTCGACACTCATTCATTCCATTTACATTTATGTTTGATGCACTGTAATCTAATAATCTGAGCATTAAACTGATCAAGATATACTTAGATCTGGGATTAAGGAGTTGATTCAATATAATTTGCAATATGAAGTATAAGGATGTCTGTTGGAACGGCCCAATTTCTGCACATCGCCGCATGCACTGTAACAAACACCGCTTTACGAGTTGTGTAGGCGTGTGTAATAATGTGTGGACGGTGTAATTTCAGATGAAATAGTGACAGAAGGTGAACTGCCTACTCCCTGTGATCTGTCAAGGACACCCGGACCTGGTAAGTATCGACCAAGCTCCGTCAAATTGTGCCGCTTAGCAGGAACAAAGCGGACACAACACAACTGTGATTCAACACTGCTATTTGGTACATTGTCAATGCATGGTAGACAAAATCACCAATAAATAATGGACAAAATCGCCGAACCGGAACCATAGCTCACAGAGCGAATTTGCCGTCTCCCCACCGCAAATGTCACGCTTCGAGCAGATACGACACGATGAGCACAAATATTTTATCACGTGACGTGCAAAATACGAACCCTTCGTCTGTGCGTGCCTTCGATGGTGGTCCATGTGGATGCTTAAAGCGCTCAGTGAGAAAGCTTACAACACCTATTGCGAAACATCGGGTGCTCTGGTTGTAGCCCCAAAGAGGATTAACAGAACTCTAGGAGGACTTAGCGTTATTGCCACTGTAGTTGTTCTGGTCAAACCTGACGTCCCCTGACTTACGGCTTCTCACCTGACGTATCAGGTCTCAAGCCTCTGACCTGGCGCCTCTGATCTGGCGCCTCTGACCTGACTATTCCAACGTGACATCTCTACCCCACACCTTCGACCTGGTTCTCCTGTTTTGGCGCCGCTGACTTCATGTTCCTGTCCCCTCGCCCCTCAGCTAGTGCCTCCGATCCAGTGTCCTGATCTGGAGTGTCTGACCTGCTATCTCCTCCCTCCCGTGTCTGACCTCGCGCTTCTAAATCGACGTCCTTAGGCCCACGGCTTTGATTTGACGCTTTTGACCGGCGCGTCCGACCTGATGTTTCGGATCTCGGATCGCTCGTCTGCAGCCTGCCGTCTTTAGACTCCTCAGACTTGGCGACTCTGATCTCGCTTCCCTGTCTGACAGGAAGCTATCGATGCAACGAATCGGTGTCGATGTGCCAAGAGAAATGGGAAGGCCCTAACCACGGCATCACCTCCTTCGACAACATCGGTTTCGCCATGCTGACAGTGTTTCAGTGCATCACCATGGAAGGGTGGACGTCCATTCTCTACTGGGTATGTCTGTATTCCGTCCCTCACGTCTAGTAGTGCTCTGTCAGACTGTAGTGTATAACTCTGTGTCAGATACTCTAACTGGACATTGGTAACCTAAATGTCTACGTTTTGGCGGGGGGAGGGACATGCCAGTCAATGAGCATACATTATTTACTCAGCTTAATTATGGGCAACACATATACCTATAGGCATCGAGGCATCCAAACAGATGACACTTGTCTTGTTTCATGCTTGATATTCAATGCAATAAAAGTACATTTCCATGGACATCCAATGACTGAAATTCTGCTCGTGCGCTCGAATATGGTAGGAGTGGCGTGCCTGTCGTCTGATGCGTGTTGCGCTGTTTCGCAGGAGTGGCGTGCCTGTCGCCTGATGCGTGCTGCGCTGTTTCGCAGGATTGGCGTGCCTGTCTTCTGATGCGTGTTGCGCTGTTTCGCAGGATTGGCGTGCCTGTCTTCTGATGCGTGCCGTGCTGTGTCGCAGGAGTGATGTGCCTGTCGCCTGATGCGTGCCGTGCTGTTTCCCAGGAGTGGCGTGCCTGTCGCCTGATGCGTGCCGCGCTGTTTCACAGGATTGGCGTGCCTGTCTTCTGATGCGTGCCGTGCTGCGTCGCAGGATTGGCGTGCCTGTCTTCTGATGCGTGCCGTGCTGTGTCGCAGGAGTGATGTGCCTGTTGCCTGATGCGTGTTGCGCTGTTTCGCAGACCAATGACGCCGTCGGCAACCGGTTTAACTTCGTCTACTTCGTGCCTCTGATCATCCTCGGCTCGTTTTTTATGCTCAATTTAGTTCTGGGCGTGCTGAGTGGGTAAGTGGCTCTGCCGGTAGTGCAGACACAGAGCGTCACCCATTGCGCTGCTCCCTGGCAGTCGGCCATTCGGTCCCGCCTGTGTCACACCACTGATGATTGGCTGCTCCTTTTCTCTACATCTACAGAGAGCGGCCACTGTGTGCCGATCTTTAGTGCAATGCCCCCCCCCCGCACTCTGTAGCCGTCCGGCAATACTCGTCAGCTCCCCCTGTCCCGGAGCGTAGCCAGGCAAGTCTCGGGGGAGGGGGAGGATCTTGGCGCCGGGAAACCTTCCGTGAAAAACGAGAGGAAAACCATCCACCAGGGGAAATTTCTCCCTGTGCCGCTCCGTGGCAGCGCTGCTGGTCTTGTATTCATCCACTCCGTCATTGACCAGAACCCATGTTCGCTGCCGTCGTCCGCACACTCGGGAGCCATCCCCACCCCAATCCCCACCGTCCGCGAACAAGTCCTGCGGGCTGTCTCAATGGCACTCGGTACCACATCGACCCGACCGACCTATGGTGCTAGTTACCCGACAGCACTAAAAATAGAGCGCGCCCATATTGCCGGCCATGCTTGCTTTTCTTGCATGCCCTGCCACGCCAGTGTCACTAGTCGCGCCAGAGTGATGATGACGTCTGACGCAGTGTGACGATGACGTCTGACGCAGTGTGACGATGACGTCTGACGCAGTGTGACGATGACGTCTGACGCAGTGTAACGATGACGGCTGACGCAGTGTGACGATGAGGTCTGACGCAGTGTGACGATGACGTCTGATGCAATGTGACGATGACGGCTGACGCAGTGTGACGATGAGGTCTGACGCAGTGTGACGATGACGTCTGACGCAGTGTGACGATGACGTCTGACGCAGTGTGACTATGACGGCTGACGCAGTGTGACGATGACGGCTGACGCAGTGTGACGATGACGTCTGACGCAGTGTGACGATGACGTCTGACGCAGAGTAATGATGACGTTTGGTGCAGTGCGATCATGATGTTTGGTTACCAGGCGACCGATAGTATTCTAGAATAATGACTTAAGTTGGCCTGGACTACCTCTGGTCACGACTTACTCTCTGTTCACGGCTTACTGTGGTCTCTGTTCACGACTCACGATGGCCTCTGGTCACGACTTACGGTAGTCTCTGTTCACGGCTTGCGGTGGTCTCTGCCCACGGCTTACTGTGGTCTCTGTTCACGACTTACGATGGCCTCTGGTCACGACTTACGGTGGTCTCTGCCCACGGCTTACTGTGGTCTCTGTTCACGAGTTACGATGGCCTCTGATCACGACTTATGGTGGTCTTGGCTCAAAGCCAACGATGGTCTGGACTGATGACCTGCGGTGGTCTCCGCTCACGGCTTACGGTGGTCTGCATTGACAACCGTCAATGGTCTGGACTGATGAGTTACGGGCGGTTTTGACTGACAACCTCTGGCCGTATCAGTGGATGACGTGTGTGTGTACCTGTGGACGTTTCGAGTGCCGACCAGGTGGCTAGTGACCGCATCATGTCGCAGTGTTGCAACACGACCTCGCTGCGTCGACGCAGAACCACATGTACAGCCCGCTTCGTTTTTCACATGCCAGCACAGTCGCTCACGTGGCTTTCCCGCAATACTCAATTCGGCATTACGAATCTCCAGATCAACACCAAAAATGCATGTAGCAATGCTCACGGTCATCTTTGGCACTGGTAACATTTGTTGCAAAATGGCATGTGGTACGAGGTAGCGGTAGCGCGGCATGGCCGTGCTATGATGCATTTTTGGCATTAGCACGGGAGAAACATTTTGAATGCAAAATTGCCTCGTATCCTCGAAATGATGGTTTGATATTTGTCACTAAATTACACGATATGTGTAATTACCGCAATATTGTCGGTATATTAATAATACTCTAGCTAGAACAAGATGTCTTGCCTCCTCATTCAGATTTGGTTAATTATAAAATTAAGCTTACACTAGCAATAATCTTACAATAGTCCCTTGCTCCACTCGCCGAAACGCATGCAATTTAAAATCGCTTTCAGTTTTCAAACAACAGCTGCTATTGATTGCAATCGATTCGTTAGAGTATTGTTTCAGTTCAGGATTCAGTTTGGAAGTCCATGTGGCGATTTATGGCAATAAACCACTTCAATTAAGCTTGTTTTAGACCTTTATCGTTTGCTTGTGAGCGTTCCTATTGATATGAAATGTTTACTGTCATGCTCAAGACAACAGAGCGTGATGTGTTGATCTCATACATTCGCTGTTTCCTGTTGATATAGATTTTCGCATTATAGTGATGTCCTTTTTTCCATCACTTATTTTGGTTTTGTCAGGCAATCTGTTGATTGAAAATCTGTCGACATTTCAGTTAAACTTTCGAATAGTTTATTACTTCCGTTGGGACTGAGGGCAGTAAGCATTACTCCTGCTAAAGAAGGCGACTCCGGCCTTCCTACCTGCAAAATACTCAATGGATATCGTATGCTGTGTCTATGATTCTGATTAACCAGCAGTCGGGCCGATGGCAATCGCATCGCTAACGGGAGATAAACACATCTTTCAGTTTAATAAACGTGATGCTGTCCTGTTCCTGGCATCGTCACAACAACGTGTGATATCCAGTAGAATGTTGTTTGTTGCTTGCTGCAGCACCACTTTCAGAATCCAGCTGACGCTATGAAAAGTACTCTGCTTTCGGCTCGGTTGCTAGGGAATAAGAATCTCAATGGAAGAGGTCGCTGTCGTCAGAGTTATGTCCAGTTGACCCGGGCGTGATTTACACACCACCAGCGAGTTTTCCAACGAGCGAGTTCGTGTTGAAAGAAAAGAGCAGTTCCGAAAGATGCGAGAGAAACAGATGGTCGCCGAAGCGTTTACCGGGTACTGCGACTGGATCTGTAAAGCAGGTGATGACGTCATGAGCCCAGTGGTGGAGCCGTGCGCTGTCGTCCAGCTGCCGATTGGTGCCGTCTCGTGTGTGGTGGTAACGTAGCTGGTCCGTAGCAGACACACGCCGACGCCGACCCGCTGGCGTGAGCACGATCCGTCGGCGGGCCGGGTAGTGTGGCGGCTGCATACCTTGACAGGTGCTGGCGTCGACCTGGCTCGGCTGTTGGCCTCCGCAGCGAGGTGATCACGTCAGTTGCAGGCGTGCTCCCTCCCCTCCTCCCCTCCCCTCCTCCCCTCCCCTCCCCATTTCCGTTGCCGCTCTCCTCGGTCGCCCAGCCAGGTCAGTGTGCTACCAGCGTAGATAGGCGCACATTGACACACCGCGAACATGCACTACCACACGCCTGCCTGCCGGTAGCTGGCTGGTCGGCCACCCGCCCAGCGTTTGGATGCGTCGACATGGCGAGTGTTGTGTCGTGACTGTGGTCCTGTATTAACCCCTGGCCTCCTTTCAGTGAGTTTGCCAAGGAGCGAGAGCGAGTAGAGAATAGACAAGCCTTTTTGAAACTTAGAAGGCAACAGCAGTTAGAGCGAGAGCTGAATGGTTATGTTGAGTGGATTTGCAAGGCAGGTTCGTGGCGTTCTGTACTAAGCGCGTGTGGTGCACGGTGCGCCTGTTTGTCGGGCCGGCTTTGCACACGTGTGCACTGTGCATGCTGCATGCCGATCGCTGTGCACCGGCGATCCGGTGGGCTCCGGCGTGCTTGTGACTTCCTGTTTCATCGAAGGAGCGCGCAGCTTCAGATGCGCATACTCATAGGTAAATGTGTACTGCACCTCTCGGTGATCTTACGGTCGTCAGGTGGTGCCACCGATCATCTTATTCACCAATGGTTTTCATTCCCTTGGTACTACGTTTGCTTAGTTTGACACTGATTCGATGAGTGTGTTTTTCCGTTTCCTGCGCACGCTTATCTAAAGCTGCAGCTATACCCACTATGTGTTCTACTGCTTACCATCCAGATATTATGCTGAGTTACTTTTTGATTCTTGCATTACCTGTACATACTGATGCTGTGCAGCTTGGCCAATGCTCCGGTTTTTCCCATTCTAGGCTTGGCAACCACATGCGATCATGCTTTGCTCCGAAGGGACTGGAGTTCCCGCGGGTGCACAATAGTGGCTGACTTCTATTAAGTATATAGCTGTGAAAATATAAGTATAAACTCGTCATCTTAGCGCCTTAAGTGCGGTTGCTACTTCGGAAAGGTCGAGAGTTGTTCCGCTTGTTCGAAAGGAAAATGGTGGTTGGAGAATATGACACAATAAAATGTAAACTAATAGCTAAGTGGATTCTTGCAACTGAATAATGTATTCAGCTGGGCAAACTGTCTTCCGCAGCAACACAAGTAAAAACCATGCAATAATTGTATCAGTATTATTGATTCGATGCACTCAACTCAGCTAAGGTAAGCTAAGCTAAGGTAAAATATGTACCTAACTGGCATTGCGTCAAACGTATGCTAATCGCGGTGCACATGTGCTTGATGTGTTTCTTATTACCGACTAAAGCGTACAATAATGTTGTTCCAGAGGAAGTGATACTAGCTGAAGAGAGGACCACTGAAGAAGAGAAAATGCATATCATGGAGGGTAAGAGGAGCTCTCTGATGGACTGTAGTCACTCGTGCTCACTTTTCGCTATGTACTAATATCGTTCTGTTTAATTTTGTTCGTCGTGTTATTTAATTTGAGGAATAATACCTCACGTCGTCAATATGGGTAAACTAGCCACCAAAACAAGCATTTTACATCACCAAGCTACTTGGCCTGCCCCCCCCCCCCGCCTCTGCTGGTGATTCCCCGGATGTGATCACTCCCTTTGCTTGAAAATGTGTTGGAACAGAGGAGGAAGTCCGGTTGTTCCACCCCCTTTTCCAATGCTCGACACATTTCTCAGAATTTCCCCTCCCCTTAAATTTGACCTTGCCAGTGGTATTGGAAGCAATGTGGACAGCCGCCCTCACTCTCATTGTCCGTGCTTGGATAATGTAGAAGGCTCTGAAGCCCCATACTGGTGGTCACTTCTTGCCATCCATTGTGCTTCACAGAACCACAATAAACAAAGAGGTAAGAATATGACAATCCGCACAACACCGATGCCGTACTGTGCATTCTTATTCAGATGCCGCGAAGTTTATTTATGGGAAGTTTACCTCGGAGTTTACCGCGGAGTATAATTCCTGCACCCCAAGCTTGATTACATCACGCTCAATCGATAGCCGTGGCCCTATGTCCCAACAAGATGGAGAAGGTAATAAGGTCGAATAGAGCAATATGATTATTCCAAAACTTTTCCCAAAGTTTAATTCTGCCACGAATTGATGATTTTCCCCCGTTTCGGTTGCCAAGACGCGGTTACCGATTGATCAGATTTAGTGACAGCAGGTACTTGAGATTATGAACTTTTGGCCATCAAATACCCTTTTCGGTTATGCCAATTGCCCCTTTCGGTTATGCCAGATACCGGTTTCAGTTATACCAAATACAGTAATTGTGTAAATCAAGTAATTGATAATCAATTACTTGATTCGGAAGTCACTTGCGGCTACGATTATAAAACATCCCTTCAGTAAAGAAATGCCTGCTTTGGTTCTGACATACTCTTTTTGCTTCTCGCATAGCACCTCGCTATTCCTTTATTACTGCACCATGTTGATGCTTTTGCTTCCATCTGAGTGGCGCTCCTTTAGTGACGACCACTGTCATCAGATTATCAGGCCACTGTCATGAGAGCATCAAACCACTGTCATCAGAACACAACTACTGGACAACCGCAACATTATCCTCAGATGAAAACAGAAACAGAATAAGTGATAATCTTAATGCAGTTTCATGATCCTTCTGAAAACTTCTTGCACATCATAATTTTACCGCAACCAAAGAGCGAGATGGAAGCGTTTAGGTGCATATACCTCTAATTGTGTCTTCATTTGTGCCTCTATTCACATTCATAGCTAACCACTCCTGCTCCAAGGAGTAAGTTCACAGTAAGGGAGCTCCCCTCCCCTTGCTGCTTTCGGATCATCCTGGAACGACGATGACAAATAACACATGCGTCTTGTACTCCTTCACCTGCAGAGAGTGATGCGCTTGGGACAATGTCCACTTGCCGACATTTTATATTTGATTCGCTGCTAAGACCAGCCAGTACTGGTGGTACCAACAGCATACCGCTCATCGTGTCCGACGCATCCATCTTAGTTGTGCTTAAACAGCCAAAACCATGCAAGCAGACATTCAACAGGCATGCAATCATAAAGTAATTCATAGCAATGTTCATTACAGGAGCAAGGGAGTTATGCAAAAAGACGCGTATTTTGTCTGTGCCCGACCATACCTGGAATAAGGCGCACATGCATCGCGTCCTTCCTTAGAAGGAAGGGCTAGAAATAATGCAGAGAAATGCCAATACATGGCTCGTTAACCCGCGCCGTCTTTCCGGTCAGATCCTCACACCCCGTCTCGGGGGGGTTAGTAACCCCCTTTAAAATCCAAACTAAGCATCGCACGAAAACGAAAAAGGTGTCTCGGAAAGCGCTCCACGAGTAGGGCCGGGTCCACCCCAAAACAATTGCCCCAAAAGTGACGTCACCATGGGGGCTAGATTTTCACGACTTTTCACAACTTACATTATGTTTTTGGCTCTGGAGAGTTCATTTTGAGGGATATCTGAAAAACAAAATTTATTTGGAATGAGAAAAGGACAGCGACATCGACCATTTCTTTAATTTTTTGGCCCCCTAAAAATAAAAACTTCTTTTCTCAAAATTTCAAAATTTTGAGTTTTCAAGTTTTCTTTAATTTTCCTTTCCCAATGGGTAGAGGAGATCGAGAAACGTTGTTGGAAGCCAACTTGCCCTAATAAAAAATGCTTACTGTAGCCAGAATCATTTATTTGAACTGCAATTTGGGAAATGTGCAAAATTTATATGTAGTCAAAAACGAAAAAAGAGAAAATTTTCACTCGTCTCTTTTGTTGCATCCCTAAAGATAAGCAAACGCTGAAAGTTTCATTAAAATATCTGTATCCGTTAAAGCGTGACGACTGGTTGAACGTTTTTGGAGGTGACCTCACTTGACCTTGACTAACTCGTTGACCCTAGATGACCTGACTTCAAAATTTCGAATCTTTGTGCCAAATTGATGTGCAAAAAGATTTGCGAAATTTGGGTGCGCTGTCGTGCGGCGTTCGTCCACTATCCGCGAAAAACTTGAGGGGGTGCGGTTGAAGACCCTCCCCCCGAAACGGGACGGGTTAATGGACTGGGCAATTTATATGGGATAGGCTTATAGCTTTGGATAAGTACTCACTCAAACATAGGAGCTTAAGGGATGGCATGCTTGAGGTACTTAAGATATATAAGTGGATTGACAACGTCTAGATGAAATGCGCTCTTCAATTTAGGGAATCACGCCGGAATCATCAGTTCATGCTAGACAAGCTGAGATGTAGGGCAGCTCAAGGCCTATCGAGTCAGGTTGGACAATAACGTCAGCGGCTGAGATGGTGTTTAGCTACATTCATGATGTGTTTGGCGACATGTTTGTGATCGACATTAATTTATCTGTGTGCACCAATTGAACCAATTGCAGTGGGGCATTTTTGTAACAATAATTAAATAGTTTTCACCAAAGCGGCTTCGAAATCCATTGATGAATCAGCGAATTTGCTTCAGGCAAGCTCACTGGTTAAAAAGTGGAATAGGACGCACGTACTGCCACGCCAGGCAAGCTCCCGTGGAAAGGATTTGATATATGAATTCAAATATTGCTTTGCTCTACATAGTTATGGTCCATGAAAGCTATTCTTCCTATTGTACCAACAATTATACACTTTAAGTGGTGAACTTAGTGCGCGCACAGATTAAAAAGAAACTGGCATCGATCACAATCGCCTCACGCGTCGTATATATAAATAAAGGACACCCAATCAGCTGATTGCTATTGCCACGGACTAGGGCAGCTAAAACCCAACAGGCTCTCAGTCAAAGGGTGGGTGATCACGGACACAGGCTGTCTGGTGATTTAGGAGAGTCACCCAAAGAATGTACTTAAGGACAATATGATGAATTACTTGGGTCACATAATCGCACTTCTTACCTAAGTTGTGCAGTAGTGGGATGAGAATTGGGGATGGATCGAGTATGGTCGATGCTAGTGGGTGTGCACCGTGCAGGTGTGGCCATGGTGAGCTCTTGGTCGGTAGTGGAGACCTTCTTGCGAATGCTTAATAGTCTCAATGCTGTCGACTGTCTCGCTGACATCGATGTAAGCGAGATCCGTTGTATTGCGTTATCGAGGGAGCAACCGTCGATGAATACATAGGTGATCGGGATTCACTGTTGGCTGATACATGGCAGATGTAGTGTATTCGGAGCAATTTCGTGTGTTAAGTGGGCACAATCCCGATGATCTCCTGCGGCCCTTGGTTGTGCTGCATCCTTTCTGTTCTGACCAATCTGGCGTCCATGTCAACCTGTACAGCAGAGGACCCAGCTGTCCGGTTTGGGGGCGGCTGGACTGCAATGTGGGCCAAACGTTCCGGTTTGGGGGCGGATGGATCGCAATGTGGGTCAAGCGTTCTGGTTTGGTGGCGGCTGGACCTCAATGTGGGTCAAACGTTCCGATTTGAAGACGACTGAACTGCAATGTGGGTCAAACGTTCTGGCACGCCGGTGATACAGGCAACGCTTCCAATAATACATCTTGAATTTTGAATACTACGATCGTGAAGGCGGTTTTCGTGTATTTTGCATAGATGTCAGCACTTCTAAAACACGCAGAAGTTCGCTTTCCTTCGGAATTAGCAATCCGCATTACCCCGTCTCTTGCTCCACCTGCCTGCTAATTTGTATAAGCTGCATTACAGGTAGCTTAGTCACTTTTTGATGAGAGTTATGGGAACAGGAAGCATGGGTGTGTTGAAGCGATCTCGCAGCCCTGGAAGTACTTTGACCTGTATTCCTTGTTTCAGCGCGTCGCAAAGCGGCAGCAAAGCGGAAGAAGTTGAAGAATCTAGGCAAAAGCAAGAGCACGGATACGGAGGAGGAGGAGAACGACGGGGAGGAAGATGGTAGGTTTTTCTCAGTACAAATAACACTTTTAGTGTCAGGGTGCAGTCCCTATTCATCTGACTTTGGTTGGTCGTTTAAACGTATGATAGTTGCACCACTATTCCCATACTGCAGGCCACAGCCAGTGATAGCACTCTATGTCACCATAATTATGAGCCAGCCCGTGTCACATTGTATCATCTCTTCCAACATTCGTCCTGTTTGTTGTGCTGAAAGTGACAACTGCCAACAGAACTGTTAACAACGTTTGTGCACGTTCTTCCTTCAGCGTTGTATGTGCCGAACAAGCGATCAGGTAACTACTGATATCTGATCTGTAGCATAGTATAGCAGCCAGAAGAACCCAGCCGTTGAGCGAACGGCACTAGCGTGCTTGTGTGTAAGCTTGAGATGTCCCGAGCATCCCCTGCTGTCTGTCGGTGGCTAGTGACCGGTTGCGTGCTAACTGCAATGCTCAGTGAGATAGGAACTGGTGTCAGTCTATGCAAGTGGCCGTGGACGGGCAGAGTAGTCGAGCGAGCCTACCAGCCCGCGTCAAAGGCATCCTCTGGACCTGCTAGAAGTGCGTGCATTCGTGAGCGCCGTAGACTAGATGGCTGTACGGCACTCAGGGTAGACTGTGCGACTGTCGTTTTCTTCGTCAGCGTTGTTTCGCTCCTTCTGGCCTTCTTCGCAATATTATAGCAGCATCTTCTTGTACTTCGTCGGAGCCACCCTTCGTGTTGTAGACCATTGGGTATGCTTGTGATGCACCGGCAACCAACATCCTAACAGTCTGACGCCCTTCCTGGCCCACCCCGCCCGCGCCATGCACGATTAAATACAAAGGAAAACTTTAGAGCTGTTGCTGAAACGTGCGACAACAGAACGCTTGTGACAATGCCACGGCTCCACATGTGGCCATAGGTGGCATTAATCGCCGTTGTGCCTTGTGCTTGACCGTTAGATATGCATATATACATATTCATATATACATGTATATATATATATATATATATATATATATATATATATATATATATGCATATATATATATATATATATATATATATATATATATATATATGTGTGTTATATATGCATATATATATATATATATATATGCATATATATATATATTAATTTATGTCATCTATGTGTTTGATATGTATGTGGCGTCCGGTACAAGACGCGGTCGTTATAGACCTAATCAAGTGAGCGCCACAGACGCGTGACGCAGTCCGTAACACGCGAAGTGTCGCAGGTGCGTCACGCAGGTGTGTCATGCATGCACGACTTGCGTCGCCGAAACCCGCTGACGTGGCCGCCAACGTCGGCCACCGGCGCGGCACCTGTGTACGTGATGACGTCTCACTGTCCAAAGCTTGCGCGAGTCACCTGTTCACCTCCCACGGCAAGTCTCCCTGCCCCTGCACAGCCCTGACAACAGCCCTGCGCCATTTACTCGCCGTGCCGTGTGTGCGGTTGTTGCTGCGCGCTGACTGTGACTCCAAGACAGCGCATTTGCAGACCACGGCGGTGGACTGCCACTTACCACTTCACATTATCAGCGAAGCATCCGAACTTGACGTGCTCAGGAGAACTTACGAAAATGTTGTCCTTTTAGACGTTTTTTCTACATACCAAATCATCCGGAATGCATGCCAATATTTTCACACTTTGGGATAATCGCATCGCAGTCGGAAGTTTCACTACTCAAGTAAGCTGGGTAGCTGTCAAGCCTTTAACTCTGGCACACCCTAGCTACGATTTGGCGCGATGGCCGACCAGCGCTGCTCCGGTCACGCTGGAAACACGGAGAGGACGAGCCTCCGACATTATACCGTGTAGCCCTTCGTCAGGAAGCCCATCCGAGAGAGTTAATCAGGGCGGCTGGCTGCAGCTGCCTTCGCCGGCTTCCGCATTGCCCATGTCCTGCCTTCGTCAGTTTTTCAGCACTGCCCATGTCCTGCTTTCGCCGTCTTCCGAACTGCCCATGCCTGCATCCTAGAGAGGATGGAGTCATTTGAAGACTATTTGCACCGGTCGCAATGTTTCAGTCGAACAGCCTATGATATTTGTCAGCGCATTTTCATATCAATTGGTGTGCCTTGATGGGAAGATCAGAAGGGGGCAGATTTGCTTTGTGATCCGAAAGGACCTGGACTCTCGTGACGATCGCGAACGTACCGGGGTGTTCAGGACTGCTTTAGTATGTACGGACTTCCACCAACTGGCCAAACGGCCAGAATTTTGTTTGTATACTGATGACGTGAAAGAAAACCCTACCTTATTTGAAGTATCAATGCCATGGAAATTACACTTTTCTCAAGTGTGAATTAGCTGACTTATCGTCACACCAATTAAAATTACACATCCTACATGAGTCACAATAATGACTTCACGCCTGTGGGAATGGCACACTTAACACCGAATGTATTCGCATAGTTTCCACCGGTCAACCAGTCACGTACTCCACACTGGGGCGGCTGAATATATGCACGATGTTCGCGAACGGTCGACAAGACCGGAGGCAGTACTGCCGCCGAACAGTGTGCACAGGCACGCTAGGCGCCGAGAATGGACTGTGTTGACCTACACTACAGCTGGCGGACGGCGCTTGTGGCGGTCAGGCGTGTGGTTTGTTCGTCACGTGTCGTGTGCCGTGTCGATTGTTCGTCACGTATTGTGTGCCCTGTCGATTGTTCGTCACGTGTTGTATGGCGTGTCGATTGTTCGCCACGTGTTGTGTGGCGTGTCGATTGTCCGTCACGTGTTGTGTGCCCTGTCGATTGTTCGTCACGTGTCGCGTGCCGTGTCGATTGTTCGCCACGTGTTGTGTGCCGTGTCGATTGTCCGTCACGTGTTGTGTGCCGTGTCGATTGTCCGTCACGTGTTGTGTGCCGTGTCGATTGTTCGCCACGTGTTGTGTGGCGTGTCGATTGTTCGTCACGTGTTGTGTGGCGTGTCGATTGTTCGCCGCGTGTTGTGTGGCGTGTCGATTGTCCGTCACGTGTTGTGTGCCGTGTCGATTGTCCGTCACGTGTTGTGTGGCGTGTCGATTGTCCGTCACGTGTTGTGTGCCGTGTCGATGACGCGTAACGTCAGCAGGCGTTGTGACAAGGCGTAACGCCGCTCAACATTCCAGGTCTGGCCAAGGCATCGTACTTAAAATCAAAAATGAAAAACCAGGGAGCTTGCGCCGGCTTTTGGAGGGCAGAGAAGACGTTCAGGTTTGTGGTTTTCTTCGTAGTCTGTAGCACATATCACCAAACCTATTTGCCAGCGGGATTCACTATGTTCCGTAGCATGCCGTATATGTCACAAACCTATTTTCCTACGCCACTAATTTGTGAAGTAGATTTATAAATGGTGCTTTGCGTTTTATCCCTGGGCCAATAGTAAATTTCAGCTGAGCCAATTGTATTGTTCCTCCCATTTCTTGCGACCCTTTTACTGGCACGTGTAATTTCTGTGCGTCAGTTATGTCGGGTTTCAGGTGCACTATCTGGCAAATATGATTTAAGGATAGGAAGGACATGACTGAATGTTAAATTATTTTAATTTCAACATCTATGTTATCTTCTAACAGTATATCAGCAGTCATTGCTAACATATTATTAATATGGCTTTTTCAGCTATGAAACCATGTATTGCGATGCATTTCTTGTTTCTTGTACTTCTAGCAGCATTAATGACATTGCACATAATATCACACTACCCACAGTGTCACCCGCATTTACGTTGTGTGCAGCCGTCTGTTGTGGAATAACAATGCATTGTACGCAACTATGCTCCATGGCCATGAGGGGACCATTACACCCCTCACACTTGCTGATGTTTTCCTACTCTTACTTGCGCTCCCAGATTCGCCATTCGCAAAGCAGTGAAGACGCAGTTTTTCTACTGGTTCGTCATAGTGCTTGTGTTCCTAAACACGGTGTGCGTCGCCGTTGAACACTACAACCAGCCGAAATGGCTCACGCTCTTTCTCTGTGAGTACAACGAAAGGACGGGATGAATGTATTAATTAGTCAAATGAGCTACGCGGTTAATTCACTTCTACTTTTATGCAAATGTATGTGAACTATGCATGACGCCTCAAGACATCTCTTTGGCAAAACTAATTGACAACATGCTGTGTTTTGCCTTGCCTGTGATCATAGACCCAATTTGCATCCAAATATTTTCATTGCAATTACACTGAGATCATAGTGATACTTTCTTTCCACCACCACATGAACTGATATTGCAGACAAGCATTTTATTTGCATGTAATTCAACAGGAGTGACAATGTCATTCCTCGATTTACTAGATGTGTCGATTCACATTGTCAACTATTTACAGACTACGCCGAATTTGTCTTTTTGGGCTTATTCATTTCCGAGATGTTCGTCAAGATGTACGCACTCGGGCCTCGCATCTATTTTGAGTCGGCCTTCAACAAGTTCGACTGCGTTGTCATCTCCGGCTCCATCTTCGAGGTTATCTGGTCTACTTTCAAGGACGGCTCGTTCGGTCTCTCTGTGTTGCGCGCCCTGCGGTTGCTGCGAATCTTCAAAGTCACCAAGTGAGCCACTTTTCTCCACCATCGGAACCACTGCGGCCGTGGGGATTATTAGTGATAGTGATAGTGACTGATATTAATGTAGGCCAGTCCGGGCCTGTGGTATCAGCGAACCGCCCTGGCTTCCTGTGACAGATGCAAATATAAACATTAACAAAGGCTTCGATATTAATATTTGTCTGTAAGCGGTGTCCCATGGTGCTCTGGTAATATTCACCAAATTGCCGGCAATTGCCCTCAAGATGCGATGAGAGATTAGATGATAAAGCAACTGTCCAGTAGCTGTTTTCCTGTTCACGCTGCCCATCGATTGTCTGTGACTCAGGTCGGATAAATCGATGTCTGTCCTCAGGTACTGGTCTTCTCTACGGAACTTGGTCATCTCGCTGTTGAGCTCCATGCGCTCCATCATATCGCTGCTCTTCCTCCTCTTCCTCTTTATTCTGATCTTCGCCCTGCTCGGCATGCAGCTGTTCGGCGGCGCCTGGAGCTTCAAGGACGGCACACCGTTAGCCAACTTCAACAGCTTCGCGGTGGCACTTCTCACAGTGTTTCAGGTGAGAGCTTCATGGTTGTTCCCGACGCGTTCAAAGTGAGGGTGTCTGAATGTCTCGAAGTGAAGCCCAAAGCTTCTATGCGGGACATGGTAAACACTATGTATGCATCGTGTGCTTTGATTTGAAGTGCGTAGCGATGTACACACTTGAGACGCCAGCTTGCTCCTCAGCATATGTGCCTCCCACATGGATACGTATAATCATCCGGATGGAGTTTTATCATTGTTGTTAGGCCACGGGGTAATTAAAGAGCTTCCCAAGATAAAGAAAGATGACTGTGATGCCACGCAATGTTTTTCTCAATTGTCGTCTGCTGAAGGCATTTAGCCAGCTTCGACGAATAGTGAGGAGATGTCACCATCCCATTCCATTTCTTGCCCATTCGAGATTGAGTCATGGAGCAAAACCAGCGCGTTTTTTCTCACGGGATAAATCCAGTAGTACCTGATTTTGTACCTTTAGTTAACTTCTGAGCTTCTGAGGTAGGTCAATGCTAGAAATTCCAACAAATGTCTGGCATAGGAAATTCAATTAGGCTGTGCGTCGATTTTATTTTCAATAGGGCCGCAAGCTAAACGTCAGGGTCTAGCTCAAGCTTACGCGTCTATCAACATGTATTTTGACATGCTGGGCTTCACGGTTAGCAAGTTATAGTCAGGTCGGGTCAAATAATTGTGCAGTAAAACCAACCATAACATAAATACTTGTAAAACAGGCAATCGATTCTATTATAGTTTTAGAGAATACAAATGGATGTCAATGTTTAATTTATGCCGTAATGTCCTAGACCACATGTTCCATATGAAAGCGTCATCAAAAAGCAATCAAATTTAGTAACCTCGTTTGATCATGAGAAAGTGCGTAGCGTAACGGCGCGGTCTCGTTGCATGTAAATTGAATTGAAATAACACGTGCATCACGATATATTAGTCTCACCTACGATTTTAGTGAGCATTCATCCACATCTATCCATGAAAGACGTTATCAATGATCTGATATCAACTGATCATACAATACCAAAATGCCTGCAAAGGTTGAATAATTGATCATGCAAAACGGTGGGGTGGGGTGGGTTTCGTAGTATCCCTATTTCTGCTGGTTTAGAATAAATCACATTTAGGGCACCCATTTCCTTCGGAGATGACGAATATTATCTCTCTATATTACGCCTCTGGGAATTGCATGGAAAAAAACTAACACAAGATCCCCATGTGCCTCCCCATTTCCACTTGGGCCGCGGCGGAGCGCATGGGCCAACTGTAGAGTGGAGCCAGGGTAGTCGATCATAGAACATGTCTCCACACCACTGTCCGATGGGCTGATCTCTCCACTGCTTGGCAGATCCTCACCGGTGAGGACTGGAATGAGGTGATGTACCATGGCATAGAGTCTCGGGGCGGACACAACAACGGCGGCATGATCTACTGCCTGTACTTCATCGTGCTGGTCGTGTTCGGCAACTATACTCTACTCAACGTGTTCCTCGCCATCGCCGTCGATAACCTGGCCAACGCTCAAGAGTTGACGGCCGCAGAGGAGGAGCAGGAGGAGGAGGATAAAGAGGTGAACTCTCTGACAGGGCAAGTGTGGACAAATAGATGTTAGGTTCAGGAGATGAGAAAGAGTGGTAGGAAAGGGTGGGCCTCGTAGAAATGAGCGGTGGGGAGCAGTGCGATGACGTAGGAAGGATGTCAATTCTTAGTGGGAAAGGAAGGAAGCCATGAAGGATAACGAGTGAACATTGTTCAGATTGCAAAATTGATATTATGCTATAACGTAATCTAAGGTACGCCAAAAGTTACAATGCGATGGAAATATTTCGCTACGTTGAGCTTCTTCGCTTCAAACATCTAGCAATGTTCTGACTTTACACATTCCTACATGTGTAAAAATTAATGCACGCATCCCCACATTCTTCTTGTTTTCACAATGTTTGCATCGGAAACTTCACCCGCTGTAAGAAAGTGCACGATGTTTGACATGGTCTTACATCCAAGCATTTGGTTGAGTGCATGCTCTCTGTCCACAGAAGATGGCGGCCGAACTGGAGAAGGAGATCGACGCTCTGCATGTGTCTGACGGTGCCCCGAAGGTCGAGATCTGCCCACCGTCCCCCACCGCTGCCGACAGCAACAACTGGTAAATCTCCGTGGGCTGACTTGCATGAGGGATGGTGCAACAACTTCAGCAATTTTGCAACAGGAGATTATCCACCGCTTGGTGAGGAAGCGTGGTTTAACGGTACGCATTCCCATCTCCCCCTCCCGATAGATTTTCCCGGACAAAAAAAAAATCAGGCGATCGTGTCGAAGTTTTTGTCTAATTAAGCTTGCATCAATTTGATACAATACTTCCAGTTTTCCAAGTCTCGGACATATATTCTTCTGGATTCTATGCATGATGCCTGTGTTATTGGCGCACAACCTACTTGTAGGCAGTAAGTCGCGGTCCCCACCTATAAAAGTATCGTCAGCAATGCTAAGTGCCCTTTCCCGTTTTATAGGAACACAACCCTTCGTCGGCGTCACTTTGGCACATGTTGAACATGGCTTTGTATGCTCAAGCCAACAGAGGAAGTCGTTATCTGGTCGATGGCCGTCTATATATTTCTGCTTTTGTAAAGGTGAAAAGGGATTCTTGGAACAGACTTCGGCTCAGTTTGGAAGTATCATATGCTACCATATGGACGATACAATTGTGGAAGGCTTGCTACGTGTTTGTAGTGCGTAACAAACGTGTTTCCCTGGTAACTGCGCTCGAAGATCGAAAAATAATCAAGGCGGCCTAATTTGGAAAGGAACAGTGTCCAAAGTACATTAAAGACCGGAAAGAAGAAAGCCAAAGCATTTATCAAGTATTTCTTGCTGCTAAATTTGGTAGCAATGAAATGCTATTTATCGGAACGTGCTGTGATCACTTCGTCTTTAATCTTATTTTTCAATGCGAGTTGCACAGTTTACATAAAAACGAATACGAACAAAGTGACACCAACTGCTATTTGGTGAAAGTTTCTGAAATTTCGCCATCCTGAAAAAAATATTTCAATACGAATTTCCACCAATTATCTCACGCGAGCATATCCACGAAGGGGCATCAAGGACATGGACTAAGTTTTGACTAAAACTATATCTAGAGGTCCTCGCAATTTTTGCTTCTTCGTAACAATATTTGCGCCCGGAGTGAAATTATTGATATGAGGAACAGTATAATCATCCAAATTAAGCACTTGGTAAGCTTGCAAAAGCTGGCAGAATTTCAGCCGTTGCGGATTTCATGCTTAACCCCCTCCCTTCGTTTTTACCCGCCTCACTCCCTTACTGTTCAAACGTAAGTACTCACATTCCATGCATTCTAAGCGATACTTCCGAAGAATGTAATTTTATTGATTTAAAAAATTTATCCTGAACGGAACTGAAACCTGGACCCGCAATCCGGAAAGATAATATTGGAAATCGTTAGTTGAAGCCTGGATCCAGGATTCAAGTTGTGGTTAAGTTAGGAAATGCGGATCCGTCAATAAACAGGCAACCTGAAATGTCTTCGTGCTATTTGTATTTAACAGAGACTTGCGACAAAATTTGTGGCATTGGCATTGGCATACCCCACGCACCACTTTATCACCTGGGCGTAATCAGTGACTTATACTGGACCCTTTCTTCTACATGTTTTTTTTGTGATATCTTCATTGATAATATTGATGAATGTTTGAAGGAAAATATCACACAAACACCCCAATGAAGTCAAAAGTGAAATGTTCAAAGTAAACATTGCGATGCGATGTTCAAAGATGTTCAAAATAAACATTGAACGTCGCTGGCGCAATTGTGAGCGAGGGTAACATGGAACAGTGAGATGTTCAATTCAAATTCGGAATCCAGTTGCTAATTCTAGTTATCTAATTATATTCCAGAATTGCTAGAACCGGGAGTACCTCCCTCCCCCCCCCCCCTAAAAAAAATAATCACGGTAGAGACATTCCACATCACGACCTCGGAGTCTGCTGATCTGCCGACCTATACATGTGCCCTGAGCTGGCGTGAGGAACCTATGGTACTAGGATTCCAGCATGTGTGCATGTACGGTTCTTTCTGTGCATGCCGCTCCAGTCTACGGTGCTGTATGTTGCAGCGGCAACAACAGGACCACCCTGCAGGCGATGAAAGGAGAGACGGTGGATGAAACGGAGAATCAGTCCGGCCCCAAACCGATGCTGCCCTACTCGTCCATGTTTATACTGTCGCCCACCAACCCGTGAGTGTTAACATCTCACAGCCCCGTAAGTATTGACGTGCCCCTCCCCCAACCGCTCAGCGTTAACACTTGGCCAGTTCAGCCGTACACGTACATGATGTTCCATGTACATTGTGCACGGGTGAATATTGTCAGCTTCCTTGAACGTTCCGGGTCAAATCACATGTGCCGTTCCTCAGGGCATGTCCGCAACGGGACCATGCACATGCTGTGATACTCACACAGCACTTTTGCACTTACATCTGCCAAAATTGTTCAATAAAATTGAGCTCATTGGAAAGTTCAGTCCATTTTGCGTCTGTCTGTTTTTTTCTTTTAATTTTTATTTATTTATCAATTTCATCCGAGTTATTGCTGGGGTGGCTTTGTGAACCAGGGTTCGATTGCTAAGCAGAGCTTGTTGCGCGAACCCGGCTCCACCACCCGATCCATGAATTCCTGTTCAATGGCAGAATTTTGACTGAAAATGTATCGTGTCGCCAATACACCGACACGGCCTCCAGGTAGCTCGTCCCCGGCCTTATCGGGCCAGCTGCCAATTGATCCTCCCGGTCGGGGGCTAAATGCGAGCGCGCGAAGCGACTCGAGCCCTATGTTGCCAGGACAGAGTAGACCAGTACAGGTCAGCGCTCTAATCGACCGAGCCACCGGGGCCACTTGTGACTGTCCGTTGAAGCCTTCCCCATCTTCGAGTCGGACTCAACCGCAACTGGAGCTAGGAACGGGTCGGTGACACAGGTCAACTGCGGTTGGAAGGATAGTAGTTGTCACACGAAATCGGTCATTAGTAAGCAGCAGGTGATAATGATTCAGCAAAGTGAAGACTGAGGTAATATATGTTATCACAGAATAAGTGCGGATGCAGCTTTGACCTGTGGCGCAGCCATGGCATTCATAGGAGGGGAGGGATGCAATTGGTGTAGTGGCAGATCCAGTGCTCTCCTTCTGGAAGCGTACAAAATGACACCAGTACTGGGTACCTACATTGCTCCATGATCATTCAGGTGTGCTCACTATTGTACACACATCTGCTCAGCTCCTTCTCGTGGGTGGATCATGGATTCAGACGATAGTTAGTATGTATGTGCCAGATTAATGGACTGTCCCAGATCTGACCACATATATAAGCACAGACGAGCAGACGTAACATTGTAATATTTGACACTGTAATCTGTAGGACTTGAAGACGTAAGGGGACCCATTGAGGATGACACTATGAAGCCCGCTTGGGTGCTCTGGCTGCAATATTTCGCATATCTCATTCGATTTTTCGTTATTCAAGCGGTATCAATATCAGAGAACACGATGATTCAGCATTTTGGTCGACGGGGGTGCCGCGGTGTATTCACAAATTGCTGTTGTCGTGGCTGGGAAGGCTCACAATCTGAGTGACTGACGCTAATAAGATTAATATAACCATGGTAGTGCAGAACAATGAACAGGAGTAGTCCGATATATACATGTTCACCAAATCGCGATAACCACGAAGAAAGCAAACTTGTTGGGCAGCGGGGTTGAGTTGGCAAAAGATGTGCATTTCGCTCGATAGACAGCGACTTCTCCTATAATCCTACATGCCTAGTTTAGATTCGGATATGCATTTGTACAACTTCCTTTAATATCATTGGCGCCTTTAAGAAATCGACAACTTCACCTGCGATATTCTTACCTCCATAAAAAATAACCTTAATATCCCATCAAAATGTCCATGACCAGTGTCGGTGCTGGTATTTGCAATGTAGCTCACCAGGTCAGGCCCTTGATCAACCTAACCATACTAGGGTTATTTTTGTCAAAACATGCGACATTCATGGGCAAGAAATATGTGCCACGTTTGGGCCATCTGCCGTTTATCCGCTGTCATGAGAAAAACGACACGGAATGGGGAGGATTGCTCGAGTCAAGTGGAGGCTAAGACCGACGTACGCACCTCAAGATACTCGCTAACAAGTTAACGGAGGCGACAATTCGCGTGACCGTTTGCTGCTGAAACGTGAAAACATTGCTGAAACGTGAACGTTTCAGCAATGTCAGAGTTCGGCGACTGCCTTTAGCGGCAATGCGCGCTGGGCACTGCGGCTGCTCACGGATGTTCTCGGTCCGTCAGGATCCGGTGTGCGGCTCACTGGGTGGTGAACTTGCGCTACTTCGATGTCTTCATCATGCTGGTCATCACACTGAGCAGCATCGCGCTGGCCTGCGAAGACCCGGTGGAGGAGAAGAGCTCCTGGAATATGGTCCTCAACATGTTCGACTACGCTTTCACCGGCGTGTTCACGATCGAGATGATCCTCAAGGTGGGAATGGCGACCGCTCCCTGCCGTGTCGACTCTGCCACGTGCAATCGAAAGTTAAGCTCCCCATTGCCCGACATTGTCATGTGTTGATTGTGTGCTCAACGGGACGAGTTGTGTGTGTGCGTGAGTGTGTGTGTGTGTGTGTGTGTGTGAAGTGCGTATGTGCATGCGTGTGTATGCGTGTGCTTGCCTGGGGGCCTCCGCAGGCCTGCACAGCGTCACCTGCAGCATTTTCTGGACGAGTTGTCACCGGCCGACCAATCATCTAGTACCGTTCCAACAGATCGTAGACCAGGGCATCATCCTGCACCGTTTCTCGTACCTGCGCGACTTCTGGAACTTCATGGACGCCGTGGTGGTCGTGTGTGCTGCCGTCCAAGTGTTTTTCGACATGACGTCAGTGGTGACCTCCCGAAGCCCGACGCCGGGTCGACTCTGTAGGCGGCGTCGTGTGTGTCCCCCGCGCCCGCCCCTAGACACAGACGGCTGTCCATGTCGCGCATCCGCCCGTAGACAGAGGGCGTGCTGGCCACGTCGTGTCGGTAGTGTTGACCGCGGTAGGTTCGGTAGGTTTCGGCAGGCTTTGTGGGCTGCCTCACCTGTTCGTCGTAAGTCGAACGGATGCAATGCTGACCACGCATTCATGCACATCGGAGCTGGTATATCTGAGCCGGCCCGTGCTGTTCCGTGGACCCTTTAGACATGGACAACTGTAGATGAACATGGTGGCTGCAGGCTGCCGTGCGCTGAAGCTTCAGCCGTCTAGATAGAGCTGCTGCTGCGGCACCGTGGCCGTTCCCACCACCACAGTGGATGGTGGTCACCGTCCAGACAGATCTGGACGGTGTGTCTGGGGCACACGCTTCATTGTCTGTCGAGTCTGCCCCGACTGCTCTCCAACGTTGTATCGCAGCAGCATGGTTCTATGTGCCGACTAACTCAATAAGGGAGGCGCAGTGTCTCGCTAAGGCTACCAAACTGATCTCAGCAGATGGCCCAGCCACATTCCTCCTCAAAGTTGTTTTGTTTTATTCGGAATTCAAATTAAAAAAGCTGAGTGGTTGGCATAGGAGTTCTTTCCATAAATCGCCCGCATTAAAATAAGCTGGAGATTACCCCGGTCATCGAAGTGCGTACCAATGCTTCAGTAGAAGATATGTAATAGTTCTTGTTCCAGTGACAGATCTGCATCGTAGATGTCCGCAATTGACGCGCCCGGCCGTTCTGTGTTTCAGAGCTGTACTGCCAGGATTGCTCCATGTGTGGATCGATGTGCGAGTGCGTGTGCGGGTGCTGGTGCGATTGCATATGTGTGTGAATGTATATATATATATATATATATATATATATATATATATATATATATATATATATATATATATATGTGTGTGTGTGTGTGTGTGTGTGTATGGGTGTGTGTTTGTGTGCGTGCATGCGTGTGCGTCTGTGCGTGAGCGAGTGCGTAATGGTGTGAATGCGAGTGCGCGTGCATCTGACAATGTGCTTATGTTGTAGGCCATGCAGTTCCCTTTTATCGCATAGAGTTGACGAGATAGCGCCTCGTTGGATAATTAATTTGATATAGAACGCATTTGTTAGATCCCAATGTTGACTGTTGAATCAATGATTCACCTTGCCTGACACCAGGTACGGCTTCCCGTGCTAGTTATTGCGGATGTCCCTCATTATTGTGCATAGTAGCTATGGGCGTAGTTTCTGTGGTGGGCAGAGCCGTGCATCACTATTACACGTTTTCAGGAGGCATTTCGGAACACCCACGGAAACATTTTTATTCATCCTATGGTTCGGCATACAACTGGCGCCAGGTTGTGTACTAGAGTGGCACAGTTCTCATGATTTTATCATTCGAGTACATTTGATTGTGGTTCTGGTAAATGTTTGAACATGGTGGAAATATTATAGTTTAGATGAGACACGTATTTTATATTTAAAGACTCGTCAGCACATGCCTGCTGAGAAGCGCGCGGTGAATGGCCGGAACACTTAGACGACCCAAGCTGAACCATCACGACAATCCACATTGTGGGAGTTGGGCGATGCCAGCGACGTTGCCCAGCCCGCCACGGACCTAGCGTATGCTCGGACAATTTCATCGGCTAGCCACTCAGTGTGCTCGGTTTTATTTGCTTTTTCTGTTTATCCTTCTCCACAATCTCTGTGTTGGGCCACAGACAAACGAGTTTGCAACTTGGCTTCATTCATACCACGGAAGCAGCGCAAAATGTCGTTAGTCATCCCATATTGATGGCTTTTCTATTTGAGCGCATTAAATCGGTTGAGAGAGATGGAAGCCTTCCATTTAAGAGTACGCACGGGAGATCTTGAAACAAGACGAATAAATCGGTCTACTGGAATCATTTGGTCATTTTTTCAGGTGGTGTACCCAAACAAATATATGATCAGGGACGTGTACAAGAAGTTCATTATTTTTGGCCTACAGTTCAGCAGATTTAAGGAGGGATATTTCAAAAGAATTCCGAGCTCAACCACAAAACCAAATGGAGACGGTTTTAAGGACATTTGTCCCGCAATACTTGCGATCTGCAATCATCATGATCTGAGATCGCAGTACGTTTGAATAGCCCGACCACCGATGACTGACACTTACACTGGACACCGACCAACAGGGGAAAAAGCAAGAGACGCCGAGCTTACATACTTGCGACTCGACCCAGGCTCATGCGTTAAAGCTGCGGCAGGATGGGCTGCTTTTGCTGTTCAGCAGCTTACGTTTCGTTGATTGGGCCCGAAGTCAATGAAAAGCATATCATTCACACCGGCCACCATTGGAACGTATACCAAAGGGCACTAAAATGGCACTACAAATGTACTCGTATGATAAGATTGAACACATCACGCCATTCAATCAACCAACATGCGGCTAAATTGGTTACAGATTCCGAAACGATCTAAAAAAAACATAAGACAAAGTGTAACGCAATATTCCATTTACATCCTGATTTCTAAAGCATACACACCATTTGCTTACATAAAACGATACAATTTTAACGCATCGAGAACAAAAAAAGCAGAATACACCCATTGGCTGCCGGCTCCGCTCCTCTAAACAACCACAATCACCGCCGTCTGCATCAGGCACCACCAGCTTGAGCAGGTGCTAGCTTCAGCTGGCTGGCATTCCAGCAAAATATGAGACGCGCCTAGTTGTTGGTTGGTCAGCTGCTGCCTCGGTGTCGATGTGTAACTAGCTGACGCTTCGATTTTCCCTTTAGGTGATAGATATGGGTCTTATACTCCATCCTGGTTCCTACCTACGAGAGGTGTGGAACGTTATGGATGCTACCGTTGTGATATGCGCATTGGTTTCGTTCATTTTTGACCTAACGTGAGTGCCCGAGGCCCCGCCGGCCGCCGTCGCTGCACCCTCGTTGTCGTGCTCTGTGCGTGTGAAGTCAGCGTGTCAGTATGCCGGCTCTGTAGGTATCTCAGCTGCGTGTATATGTTCGGTGTTGGTGTCGTGCCGCCTCCTGGCCGCGTGGCGGCGCCACCGTCGGCGATGGTTCACGACTGGCCATCGCCTGTGGCGGCCGCAGCAGCCCGGAACCACCCGGGCCAGATGCCCGGAGATTTTCAACTGGGCCGAATCAAATCCAATGAAATCAAGATATATTCGTGGAGCTTCCTATCCATATGAATGGCTTCACTTGTCATAAATATTCATGGCTTCTTCGTGGCTTTTTTTTGCCAGAATGTGAACTGGTGAGTTGCTAGGAGGCGGCACAACGCTGATAGATAGCGTAGGTCAAGATGGTGATACGGATGTTGCTCGCATTGTTTGTTTACCCTAGAACGCTCAAGTACTGCGACAAGCACTGCAAACGGTGACGCATTGCGCAATCATTACAGTGGAAAGGCAATCCACACACACATTGAACAGCATCAACCACGATTTGTGTTCTGATTTTTTCTAAGCACCTTTGAAAACGTCACCAAAAGGATATCTGCATGCACGTTCACACCTAAGGCCAGCAAAGCTGACCTGCGGCAAGACATATATGTGGAGTGGGCCATGACCCCAAACAAACAATAGATTATACGTTGAAAAAAATGATTTCATATAAGCATGAGAACCCCCACGGCTTGTTGCGTGAAATTAGCTCTGGTGTGCCATTGTTCCTCCCCTGCAGTCGCTGTAAGACGCACGTACTAATGAAACGCCCGTAGCTGAGCCAATTGTATAGCTGGCAGTAAATTAAGCGTGGCCTACGAGGTGCAACGAACATGATAGACCACAACGGCGGGGGCGCACTTCATCACCAGCCTATTAATACTTCTTAGCACACACACACACACGCACACACACACGCACACACACGCACACACACACACACACACACACACACACACACACACACACACACACACACACACACACACACACACACACACACACACACACACACACACACACACACACACACACGCACACACATCATCCGACTGGGGGGCCTCGGGCGCCCGGCCTGCGCCAGCGGCAGGCCCCTCGTGGCCACCCCAGCGCCCTGGCACGTCTCTGTTCCGGCGCGGTCACACGTGGCACGGCCCGCGGCTGCTGCTCACTGACGCGACGCTGTGCTGCCATTGCAGGTGGTAGATCTAGGAGTAGTGTTGCATCCCGGCTCCTATTGTAGAGATTTCTGGAACATTCTAGATTCCACCGTAGTCATATGTGCTCTGGTAGCCTTCGCCTGTCGGTGAGTCCCGTGACGTCTCGATTTCTGATCCGATTTTTATCCCGCCTGCTTTGGTAGTGCGCGTCGGATAGCCGCGGTGTGCCGTGCGCCTCTGCTTTACGCTCCCTGAGCTGTGCCCCGCTCCTCTTCACTCGTGGTTCTGCTGATGCCCATGCACGCTGGCTATGTCCATATCGTCGCTTTTTATGTGTTGTTCCAACGTTGATGCAAGCTGGGTGCTTTCGGTATTTGAAGGGTAGATGCTGCTTCATCATTTCTTTGTTCCTTAATGCCACGTGTGTATGCTTACTGGATTGACCCGAACATACAACATCGCGTAGAAATTGCTTTTCATGCCTGAAATCATCGTGATTCGCGATGTAAGAACCTGGGAGAAAAACTGGCAGGTAATACGGCAGTACTGCTGGGATGTAATTGTGTGTCCATCAAGCATCACTTGAGAAACAATAGTTTGATGTTGCCATGTGACACTTTGATTGTAGCGTTGACTATTTCCACTGCACGGGGGTGGGGGCAGTACATGGACGCTCCTTCCCACGTGCCACGAGCAGATGTAGAGCGCAACAGCGAACCACTTGTGTTTGACGTCTTGAATATACCAGAACAGCAAGTGCTTCCAACACATGCCCACTGCAATGAATTCAGTCTACGTTATGCATTGTGTAACTAGTATTGCAAGTGGCAAAACAGTTAAAGGTAAATTTTGGATACCAATTGAACTCTGTGTACTACAAGGGTGCAAGTGTCACATATTTTCGGATATTACAGTACACAAATACGGATAAATCGATGGATGTGTGCTGTAGATTCGCTTTGCAGAGTGACTACGAACCAATACATCATTAGAAGATTATATTTGTTGATGTGGGAGGTTGAACATTCTTATTCGGAATATGCATGCACGCACTCTTTTGCTGCCAGGGAAAACCGAAATGAATAATTATTGTCTATAATGCACTGCACCGCTCTAGCTTGAGTAGCACAAATGTTAGTGGAGGGTCTCAACTTGATGCCCCCTACCCCGGGAGGGGATGGAAGACTATCTCGCGCTGTGAGGGTTAAGCCACATGAAACCCACGAATAAAGCAATGTTTATGATCAAGTTATGATTGAAACTAAAGTCCCGGCAAGAATATTTGACACAAGGGGGACAATTGCGACGGGTGTGTGGGGCAAAACAAAACCCATTCACATACCCCAAATGAAAATAATTCGGGTGGAGGGAACACATAGAGATCGTGGGTGGGCCGAAGTCGATTGGAGGCGCTCTCATGTGTTAAAAAGTAATCCATATTAAATGAGCCTATGCTAAGTGGCTTTTGCAGTAGGGGCCTATGATAAAAGGGAAATAACTTTTGGGGGCGAACGAACGCAAGGGAGGGGATAATTCCTCCTCATGAGTGAACATGTTGACATCCATACATCCATGAGTCCTAAATATTGGCTTTTGAAAAATAGAACACGCTGCTTCGGGTTATTTTCCGGAATGGTAACGTAGAGATCTACCTGGACAGGAAGGACCAAACACTGACAAAGGCTCACATCCAACTTCCCAGCAAGGCTTGTTTTCTGGCTGCACATGACTGCGCCATGCTATGGATGCTATGGACACATGTTTAAGGCAGGGCAGGGCCCTTCGTGGCACCATTCACACCTAAGCTAAGAAAAGCTCCTTACTGAGAAAAGCAGATTATGTGGGCAATGGTCAAGGATTTTCAGATTCACTGGATCTGGAAAAAAGCAAAGCAAATTAGATGGCCGAGTTGGAACAAGATTTCAGCTAAGGATGTGCATTTGCACATGCTGGCATATTTTTGTTATGCAACTGTAGCTTCTCGCCGTAGTGAAGGCGAAATGTGCACATATTTGGAAGCAAAGTCGCATAGAAAGATGTCAACTGATTTCGAGTTGTCTTGCTGCAACATCTATAATAAAAGGTATGGGTTGGAGCATGGGTGTTACTTTATACACGTTTGCGTGGGAAATTGCTACCTCAATGTTGGGTTGCCTACCCCATAAATTTATCTTTTAACATGGGGCCATATGGAGTGTCCCCCAATCATTTGAGCCTGCCCATGAGTTCATCCCAAAAATTTCAGAAATTCCCTTTGGATGGAGACGAAATCTGAGTATTGTCAAGTTGTAATGTCATGGTAATTACTAATGCTGGAATCAAGATTTCCTTTTCACTCTGCATTTCATGATCAAGATACAGCGGACACAGCCTACCAAACATTGGACCATGTTCTGGTCACCTGTTATCGACGTCATAGCTTAACCTCAAGCGCACTCCTTCTGGTGAACTGATTGCATTAGCGTCAGCACGGTGCAAGGCGCACGCTTCGGCTCTATGCCTCCTTACCGATCCGATGCACCAACTCGTCGTTTGTTGCAAAAAGTTGCATCAATCAAGCTTGAACACAGCACACATCTCCCGATTCTCATCGCTTTCAATCTGGTTCTTTCGTTCCTTTAGTTTTTTCTCCGCTCTTTTTCTCTTATATTATTATATTTCTTCGTCTCCCTTCTCTCTGTCTTTTCCCATCTTTTCTACCCCACCCCTTCTCTCTCTCTCTCTCTCTCTCTCTCTCTCTCTCTCTCTCTCTCTCTCTCTCTCTCTCTCTCTCTCTCTCTCTCTCTCTCTCTCTCTCTCTCTCTCTCTCTCTCTCTCTCTCTCTCTCTCTCTCTCTCCTCTCTCTCTCTCTCTCTCTCTCTCTCTCTCTCTCTCTCTCTCTCTCTCTATCTCTCTATCTCTCTATCTCTCTATCTCTCTATCTCTCTATCTCTCTCTCTCTCTCTCGCTCTCTCGCTCTCTCTCTCTCTCTCTCTCTATCTTGTTCACTTGGTCGCTTCCTCTCGTCATGTGGGGTGTCTGGTCGTTGGATTGGATGCATGCTACGCATGTTGATGTGGCATTAACTTGCATGTTGTGCGTTGTTGATCGTTTATTACTTAAACATGTATTATCTTTACCTCTGATGTCGTAGTAACTTATCAAGTCTATGTTGGTCAGCGTTGATGGTGGCAATTGATAGCTCTAAAATAGCATTGGTAATTCTAGATATGTACACTAAATATGGGTACTACTTACATTGTATTGCGTTCTTGTGTCGATACAATAAAACACGGCACTGACGAAAACGTCATGCCAGCACATGGCTGACACCAAAGTGAGATGCTGACCAGTGGATAAATCGGCCAGATTTGTATCTCAGCGGTGTGTGTCACCGGTTGCAGAGGAAGTTCGACCGGACAAAACCTGTCGACCATCAAGTCTCTGCGCGTGCTTCGAGTGCTCCGGCCGCTCAAAACCATCAAGCGCGTGCCAAAACTGAAAGCGGTGTTTGACTGCGTGGTGAACTCACTGAAGAAAGTGGTTAATATTTTGATAGTGTATATGTTGTTCCAATTCATCTTCGCTGTGATAGCAGTCCAGCTATTCAACGGAAAATTCTTCTACTGCACCGATGAGAGCCGCGTTCTGACCTCGGAGTGCCAGTGAGTTATAGGGAGTGATACGTGACACTTCTATTGTGTCACAGCCGGGGCTGGCAAGTGTAAGTAAGCTTTGGGAAGTGACACACATCACATCCGAGGAGGTTGCAGCCGGTGTCGGTTAGTATCAAGGTAATACATAGTGCCCCAGGGGGGCTGCTGTTACTATCGGCAAGTGTCAATGAGTGAAAAACGGAACTCTGGTAATTCCAATGTGCATCAGTTTTTTGTTGGGGGCTGGGGGAGGGCAGGATAACCTGCTGAGCCGGCTGAAAATTACGAATGTCTGGGCGAAAGCAATTAACTTTCGGCACCCGGGGAGCTCCAGCGATTGTCTGTAAGTACTGGAATATAACCCACGGGACCTACAGGGGTTTCAGTGAGTGTCTGTATGTGAAGGTATGTAACCCGCAGGATCTCCAGGAAGTTTCGGTGAGTGTCTGCAAGTGTAGGTTTGCAACACGCGAGATTTCCATGGAGGTCCAATGAGTACGTGCTGGGATGTAATCTGTAGGACATCCAGGACGTTTGTGGCTGTATAATCGGTCATTGCACAGCTGTGTCTTGCGAAAAATGTGCTATTGAGTTCCTCTGAGTGTCTATAGGCGTCAGAAGGTGACATTTGGCGACATTTTAACTTATGGGGGATTGAATTTGCTTTTTAGGCATGCACTGGTATTCAAATTCGGTGGTGGGCTCCAAGCTAAACGCTGTATCTTTCGGTCGTGTATGTTTCCGCCACTTGTGGATGCGAGTTGTTGGCACGAAATGGTGCATTTGTAGCCACAGCGACACATTTGCAGATGGTTACCACTATAAGTATGTGTTCATGTCTCTGAGCCGTCTGCAAATCCACAGAGGGGAGTATTTCGTGTACACGGATGACAAACAACCACCGGAGGTGCGACAGAGGATATGGAAGCAGCAGGACTTCCACTACGATGACGTCATGATGGCGATGCTCACCCTGTTCGCCGTTCAGACGGGCGAGGGATGGCCCATGTGAGTAGCTCGTCAGAAGCAGATTATATCCGATACACGGCCTGCCCCGATCAGCTCGTGGGTATTTGACAGTCATTGTCACATTCCCCAAGCATTTGTCATTACGCCAGTATTCGCCATCATGCCAGCATTCGTCGCAACATGCGTCCGAATCGTGCGGGTGTGACGTCATTCATCACACGGAAGTGTACCTAGATTCGCCGCTTATTGGCGGATATGCCAGATACTTTTGACTATCTGACTTCCAGCTATAACCAGTTTTTCGTGATTTTTCTGAGAGTTGTGGATCTTGGCGCGTGAATTACGTGCAATTCGATAAGTGACGCTTGTGATTCAATTATGTAGCCATCCACAAGTTGGATGATGCGAATTTGCGGGACAATCACGCATCACACATGCACGCGCTCATACAATTCGCAATCAATCAACAGGGTGTATATTCGAACAAAACAGTGATATGTCATCTTCTTTTGCGACAACATATAGACACATATACGCATAGACACACACACACGCACACAATATATACACACACACACGCACACAATATACACACCCACACACACACACACAAACACACACACACACACAGACACACACACACACACACACACACACACACACACACACACACACACACACACACACACACACACACACACACACACACACACACACACACACACACACACACACACACAGACACACACACACACACACACGCACACAGACACACACACACTGCAAGTTTAGAAACTAGCTGCGAATGAGTAGTTTACCGATTATAACCGTCAATGTGTGTTGGCAGGATCCTCCAGAATTCGATGGCAGCCACGTCAGAGAACAACGGACCCAAGCCTCACTACCGGATAGAGATGTCCATTTTCTACATCGTCTACTTCATCGTGTTTCCCTTCTTCTTTGTCAACATCTTCGTAGCCCTCATCATCATCACATTCCAGGAGCAGGGCGAGGCGGAGCTGCAGGACGGCGAGCTCGACAAGAATCAGGTGATAGTCTTAGACGACTCCACTCAGTCTCGGGAACCAATGCCAAACTGGGCTGTTGGCTATGCCGGCTATTGACATGTCGGCATGCTGCTTGAGCGGCGGTATTTTGAGCCACGATGAAGTGATATCAACCATCAGGAGGCCCATCAAAAGACGCAAAGGCGGCGTTTTGGTAGTGACGAGTTGTGGTGCACTTTCACGTCACCGTCTGGTATGTACGAACAGTATCCTGCTGTGTGAATTGTGGAGCAGGGTGATTGTTACTGCGCTAACCCTCGCCAGTGAACGGCGTTTTGGGGAAACGTTGAACGCAAATTGTTTGCCAAAATTAGGAATTTTCGTGTTTAATCGCTACATGTACGAAACAAAATGATTATGGAACACACCTGGAACGTCCTGTAGCATGCTTCATTCCTATCTTAGAATGTTAACGATGTGTGATGTGCTATGTTTTGACGCATAGGTAGATAGGTTAGATGAGTTCGAAGTACTGGCTTCGTTTTTGAAACTGCCGTGATGGTGCCAGAAAGCACTATTATTGGTGTCGGGGGATTCACATAGACGCAACACACCAAATTAACCCCTGCGCGACTCACAAACCGAATACGGATATCTGAGGTTACTTGCAGCATTGACCATGAATGAACCTGACAGACATCATAACTTGCGTAAATATCTTTGTAGAGCTAGGTTAGGTGAATTGTCCTAGCCCTACAAAGTCAAACAGTATGGTTCATGCGTGAGGCTAGGTTAGGTGAGTTTCTCCAGCCCTACAACACCGAACAGTGCGATTCATGTGGAAGACTAGGCTAGGTGAGTTGTCCTAGCCGCACGCCACCGAACAGTGTGGTTCATGTGTGAGGTTAGTCGTCGATAGTTTGCGGTTTTGACAAAAGTCGTCTGACATGTTCCCTGCCATGACGTCCCTGGTCAGTGACTTAGCAAGGCACCTTCTATTTTCTGTCACCATATGGCTGCCAATGAATGCCTGGTCAGCTATTCCAGGCGAGAAAAAAAAATCCCTCCTGGGGATATAGGATGCACGAATCCTCTATGTGCACTTGTCTGGCACGTCATGTCTAATCTCATTTCTTGGGTGTTTTAATGCGACCGATATATGTTTTCTATCCGTAGAAATCCTGCATCGACTTCGTCATCAGCGCTCGACCACTGGAGCGGTACATGCCGAAGGACCGCAAGAGCTGCAAATACAAGCTGTGGAAGGTCGTGGTGTCCACGCCCTTCGAGTACTTTATTATGGTTTTGATTGTTTTAAACACTCTCCTCCTAATGGTGAAGGTAAGCGGCCGCTTGGAATGCAGCTTAGCCGCTGCCTCCTGAGCAATTGATGGTTATACATGCTGTGCTGCTATTGTTTCGGAGGACCATAAATGCTGATACCACGCATTATTGCGAGTAGCCTCCCAGGAGCAGGGCAGTTCCACTGTGCCTCCTGCAAAACATGAATACGGTTCCTGGACACAAATTGATATGTAAGAGACAAACAAATGTACTTCGGTGTGCTCATTGCTATTCTCTTTGCTATTCTCATCACCACGTATTCTGTAACTGGATGATGCGCACTGTTCTAAATAGAGTTTAGCAAATGTCATCAGTATATGGTTAGCTGTGTACACGGTGTCGCACATATGTTGTACGTTGTATTGTTCTGACTTTGGGGCAGCGATTGTGTTTCAAGTGTGATGGTGTTCAGAAGACCTTTGCTACTACAGATATTTGAGTAACCGAAGTTTTTTTTTGTCACCTGTCAGATCTTATTGCTACGAAATTCTGTATTTCTTCAATTCAGTTCTTGCATCAGTGTGTGCTGATATTGACATGTACGGTGCACAAATCCCGGTGCGGTGCCCTTCTTGCCACAGCATAGTCGGATAGCCACACACATGATCTCTTACATGCACGTACACGTTAACATACTGCAGTCGGAGTGTGCCTGTGTTAGTGTGCCCGTATGCCCCGTGTGCGCGCACCAGTGCGTGACGGCTAGTCGTCCGCCCGCCACCCCAGTGTGTAGGTATCCATGCGACCGTGCCCGGGCCAGGTGTGGCTTGACCATGAGCCCCCGCTGCGGAATGTCGCCGTGCTTATGGCCCCGGGCGGGGCGGCGCTGCCCGTGCGCACTGACGGCGCGCATGACGGCCTGTGCGGCAACTGCGGCCGGCTGGCATGCGACGCGGCTGTCGGAACCAGCACCCTGCTGTGGCCCCGCCGGCGCGGCACGCGCGCATCCCGGCGCACCACACGGCCGGCCACGCGGCTCATGCACGCTCACTGTGTATGCTAGCTGCCGCTATGTTGAGCTGGCATCGAGCTGCAGCAGCCATTCGCGGTCCCGCTCGTCGACGGTTCCCGCGCGCATGACGTCAGTCTGCATGTGTGCAGCCTGGGACAAATTGTCTCTTCGGTCCTTACACTTAGCGCCATTAGGGCCAGCGCATGTTTGTGCCTTGCTTTGCCAGACGTGTCTTACTGTGCATGAGCCTGTATTGTCAGTTTCATTAGCAGTTCATCAAAAGCTTACGAGGCTTGGAAGCTTAGGACTCCGGGCACAGTATCGAGGATAGTTCATTCGGGTACAGACATGCAATGCATCTGTTGATGGCACAGTTATAATTTTGCCTTTTGCTTTGTAATGCGTTGCACGTAGTTCTCTATTATGTTATTCGTTTGCACCAATTGCTAATGTAGAACCCGTGTTGTGCATAGAAAAGCACTGGAACAAAATTTACTTGTAATTGATCATTAAATGTCGAGCATCACGGTCGGATTCGATACATGGTATACATTTTCATAAATATTCACATTCCGGCATAGGATTTCGCTCATCCGTATGCAATACGACTGTGTTCCGCCGCATGAAAACAAAAATCATGTTTGCAACTTCTTCGGCTGACCGAGAGCAGGATTTCTCTTTCCCTCGGTCTAGGTATGACTCTTGCTTTGGAAAAGTCTTCATCCTCCAATGAACAAAATGCATTGAAATGTCGCCCGACCAATGCAGTGCAGCTGGTGCCGACGCCGCGACAGCATGCCACTTCCGGACATCAGCTGGTCAAATGTGCTCCTGCTGTCCTTCGCTGTGCTGTGTCGCTGTGCTGTGTCGCTGTGCTGTGTCGCTGTGCTGTGTCGCTGTGCTCTGTGCCATGTGCTTGTAGCATGCCGATTCCTCGTGAAGAATGTCTTGTTTGATCGCAAGCTCGTGTCGCCGTGTCACAGCCTAAGCTGCTACGACTATGCTCTGTGCCGGAGGGTAGCCATGTGCGAGACGTGTGCAGGATGGTGGCCGGGGAACGGCGTGGGACCACCAGGGGGTTGTTTCGCGTTTTCATAGATAGCATTCCGTGTGGTGCTTTTATTGTAATGATGGTGTGCCTTTCACATGTGCGGTTCATGCACGAGTATTACTTCACATTAGAACCGGTTAACTATGTGGTTGCCACACACTAAAACACTAAGCCAGCCATCGCCACCAATGGTTGGTGTAGAAAGTCTTAAGAATCTGAAGTACGAACTGTAAAAAAGAGCACCAACCATGAAGGAGAATGCCGTGACGATTGGAGAGTCAAACGAGGTTGCAGGCCGTGCACTTTGGTTAGAGGAGTGCAAAAAAATCCGAGCCAGAGCAGTTTGCTGCAGTCAACTCACCATGTACGACGAAAAGTAGCTGCACGCCGTCAACGCTGCAATTTGGAAAGCGCTGTACTAGTTGTTCAATGCTAAAATTAAATGCTCTTGACAGCTGCGATACTGAAGGATAATGCTAGTTTATTGCTTAATTTGTCGTGTTCGAGCATCGCATTGAAACGGCGATTAGTCACGTTTAGGAATGACTGCTTTAAGCATTCAAGTAGCAAGGGACGGGAGGGGATGGGACCCTCCAAGACATGGTTGACCAGTTGTCTCCGCGTTCTGTACCCACGTGGCTATTGGCTGGGCTATTGTAATGCACTGCGTACTGAAGTGACGCCAGGCCATGGCTCGATGCGCTGCAGTGGCATGAGCCGCTGAGTGTGGCACTTTGGCATGTATTGATGTCACCGTGACTGGATTTGCCACATTGACTCGCGTTAACCCGCGTCGTCTCGGGGGGGGGGGGTATGATTCACCGCAACCACTAAGGTTTACCGAGAGAACGAAAAAACTGCCGGCGGTAGCGAGCCGAAATTTGGCAGATCTTTTCCCACCTTAATATCACATGTCGTGTGAAGATTTTGAGATCAGGTCATCCTCGGCCACCGAGGTAGTCAAAATCTAATGAAGTAACCTCCAAGAAACGTTCAGGCAGTCGTCACGCTTTAAGTAAGCACTTAAGCACTTTTGGCAAAAGTAAGCACTTTTATGAGGCAACTTTTACTTAAAACAACGTTTTTTTTGGGTGAGTTCTATCCGTTAGGAAAATGGAAATTAAAAACAGAAAGCTTAACATTTTGCAACTTTAAGAATATACACTGTTTTGTTCAGCGGCAGACATGAGATCATGCTCGATTTTGCCTCGCTTTGCTAATTTCAAATAAGGTTTATTGAGGGAATATATTTTTACATGTTTCCTGGACCTACTCGTTTTTGTACGACTCTCGGTTTGGATTTTGAGAAGCTATAAAATGACCCCCCCGAGACGTGGTATGAAGATCTGGCCGGACCGGGTTAATGTGCTGTGCTGGCATGGAGGTATCTTTCTGTGCCATCCGCAGGTCTGCGCACCCAAGGAGACACATCCACACCCACACCCACATGTTCTACATATAGACAGCACACACACCCGCAAGCAAACTATCCAGCACTCATATATAAGCGCAGGTGTAGCTAGGGACGTCCAAAGTCCCTCGTGCTCATGAATCACCAAGATGAAGAACGTGTTGTTTGGTTCATCACTCATGATCGTATCAAGCAGTATGAGTCATTGCAACAACTAGGTGGAAGGCTGTTTGGTATAATCTTTCTAACAAGGAAGGAATGCATTCATTATACAAGGCGACTTACTGCTTTCATCTTTAGCATCACCAATTGCCTGACATGCTTTCTGTGCGAATTTCACTATGAAACAAACCATCAAGTTCAAAAGGCACGCTTCTGGTTGCCTCTTGCAGTGGACTCCGCCAGTGAGTCCCTCGCCTGCCGCGTCACATGGCACATCTCCCAACAACAGCTGTACAGCTCCAGTATACTCAATGTCTCGCAAGGGCCTACCATTTGGTAAACGGACGCTTTGATTCTGCTGTCCTTTTGTCAAATTGCAGTGTCATGCTACAAGGCCATGGTCAATCAAAATGCGATCAATCACTCCGTTTTGGGAAATGTTTAAGCATCTTCACCTTTCAACAATTTGTTGCAGCTGATTGACTATGGAATAGCACATGATGCCTCTATCGCATTGCCTGATCCTGTTGCATTTAGCCTATCATGCTTGTTTCTGCATCGTTGTTGACAGTTGTCTGTTTTTCTATCCAGAACTACCCCGAACCCGACACCGAGAAAAAAATACTGCAAAAACTGAATAATGTCTTCACCTCGCTGTTTGCCGTAGAGTGTACTCTCAAGGTCGCAGCAGTTGGAATCAGGGTAAGGCCATAGGCAGCTTTCCACTAGAGGTAGACAGTCGCGCCGCTCTCGTTGGTCGACTTACCGTTGATTTGGTTGTGTTGATGATCCATTTTGTTATCTGTCTACTTGCCTGTCGGATCCCGTCCTAGCTCATAAGCTGAAGGAATTTCCTGCAACCACATGTCGCCGAACAGTCGAGACGTTTCCCGCACACGTAGCTGAACACGGTGGCGGCGGTCCCACGCCTTAGCTCTGGCTAGTGACGCGCTCAGACGACACTGGGGCGGCACTGGCGCAACTGCAGTGTAGATCGCCAAATTTGTCAGCGGTTCGACAGAACCGCAGAGCCGCTACCGCCGCCCGGAGGTGGCCGCGGGCCCTCGGGGCGTGGTAACGTAGTCCGAGTTGGTACGGGGCAGCAGCTAGGGATAAGTAGTGTGTTTTGCTTGTCGTCACCACGAATAAGCGATGATGATGATGAGTGAGTTATAACAGCCTGCCACCGATGGGTGATATCGGCTGTTTACGTCGGTTTAGGTCGGTTGGAGGTGGTGGTCCGGACGGTGCCAGTGGTAGTAGTTGGGGGGGGGGGGAGGGGTCATCGCCTTTGGTGTGAACATTGGAAGAATGATGTCATACACGGTTGTCATGTCATGCACTGTTATCTCTTTCATTCTTTTTTCTTTATCTAGTTTTGTTTTTCTGTTTTTTGTTTCTTTGTTTTTCCTTGTTTTGATTTTGTATTTTTCAGTCTGATTGTTTTTACATTTGTTTCAGGTTATGGTGTCGGCCTGGTACCAGCCTGTTTCGCTTCCTTTTTCCTTTTTCTCTTTCTACATGTCATGGGCAGAGATTGGGAAAGATTGTGTTGAGGAGTTGTTCGGATGTCTTTGTTCCTATGCTGTCTATTGTCGAGTGGATTTGTTACCTGTTCTGGTTTTCATGGTTGCTGTGTTTGATTTGTTGGTGGATGTAGTCCTTGTTTTGTTGGTTGCTCGTGTTGTCGGTGCTTGGGTGGTCTGTGGAGTGGTTCCTGTGGTGTCTGATCTGTTAAGAAGTTTTGCTCCTCCAAGCTGACTTCCATTAGGCACGTGAATAGACTATGTACTTCAGCGTTGCGATAACACCGGGATAATTATTTCACCAGCTCGCAGCTTCCAATTTCATACCTCTGGTCTCACATCGCTTGACACGCACCTCCAAAGCCAGCACTTCTATATTGAGCTACTAGTCAAACAGCGGCCATGATGCTTGAGATGTTAATAGCGCAGCATGATACAGGCATTCATACAATAGCTCCATTTTGATAGGCATGTCAAGTCTCACCCTCACTCTATATCTCTACCGACATAGCGAGTCCGACAGAGTCCGGGCGTACCTTAGTATCGACGTGTGGGGCAGGGCAGGGCAGGACAGGCCGGGCCCGCCCGAGGGGCGACCGCCCGTGGGCGACCGCCCGTCTCAAGCGCCCGTCGACGAGAGAATGAACGAGTGCCTCTCGCGGCACGTCCGAAGTGACAGACATTACGTCATCATGTGACCACGTCGAATCACTTCACTACTGCACCGCGCAGGGCCCGGGCATCGGCCCCGAGTCGAGAACAATGGCTCGCGCTGTCCATCTGACACACGTCAGCTCACACATACAATGTGAAATTCGCCACAGCCCACTGACAGCTGGTATAGACATCATTGACACGTCTGTCCATAAGGCTCCTACATCACCCACTGACGTCACGTCACTTCACATGGCATTCACCATCTGACGACGACGCGGGGCGCGCTGGGGTACTGGGAGTCACCTTGGCTGTGACCGGGACGGCCGGTGGCTGTAGCCGGAAGCCAGGGCGGGCAATGTCCACTGGCCGACCTCGTCTTGTTTTCTCGTCGGCCGATAGGTATGCGACGGAGGGACACAGGGTACGTGCCGCAAGCTTGTCGGGACCGGAACTGAGTGGGTGGGGGGATGAATTTAGAGGATTCATATGCCACGAAAACTAACTTCGTTACAGATCTAATTTATTCGTTACCAAACACTCACATTCTCATCCTGACTTTCGCATCCAAACAAAACCCACACATGTCAAAGCTGGTTACATCACATACAAAGTAGCACCACACGCACATCCTTCGTCGTTGTTCTTCTGAGTCTGTTATTGGTCCATAGTGAAGGGGGTGTTTGCGTCGTGCAGGTGGTGCTTGGGGTCCATGGGGTGGTTCTGGGGAATGATAGGTGTGGTGGTTTGTGTGCTTCGCGGTGTTGTATGAGAAGAGGTGCCTGGACTTGTACCGTGAATTTTGTTGTGGGTTCTGGCCTGATGACTATTGTAGGGTCCGTCTGGGTTTCCTGAGGGGTGACTGTATGTTGTGTGTGTGTGTCTGCGTGGGCCGGGCGGGGAGCAGTGGGTACTGTTCGTCACCCCACGCCCGTACCCGCGACGGGGCTATGCCCTCGATGTGGATGAGTCGGAGAATGTCTTTCCCTTCCTCCACCGAGTTGAAGCCCCGTCCCGGGAGCCGTGGCTCCCGCCGCAGCCCACGCATTTCCTTATTCCACTGTTGCAGTCGTTGGTGTTGTGTGGGCCGGCACAGAGGCCACGCGTGGGGTTTGTGTGTTTGCAGCCCCCTCGTGTGGCCATATCCTTGACAAAAGGAACAAAGACGAAGGATGTGCGTGTGGTGCTACTTTGTATGTGATGTAGCCAGCTTTGACATGTGTGGGTTTTGTTTGGATGTGAAAGTCAGGGTGAGAATGTGAGTGTTTGGTTTGTTTGTGGGGGAGGGGGCCGGTATACCGATGAGATCCCTGGCTCGCAAATCTGCGAGCCAATCTCCCCTCTGGCATCCATTCCAACTCCCATGCGTGTATGATCCCCTGAGACGTGTTGCGGTGTGTATCTGGTGTCATGGTGACCTGTTTGTTTGATAGGTGTTTGATGTTGTCTAAGATGTTTGCGTCCTTGGTGTTGCAGCCCCGGATCAAGAGTTCCCCCGATTTAGATGGCGTGCGTGTAGGGGAGCTTGTGTCTTTCAGTCTCCACCTTTCATTGGTCAAAGCTGGTCATAGGACGACCATCGACCCGGCGGCAGAGATAGAAATCACCCGTCGGTTCGCTTGTTGTGGTGTAAGGCATGGTGCGTAGGAGTATTCAGTGTGGGTCTTAGGTTTGGTGGTGGAGTAGGAGAGAAGGGAGCACACTTTACAAATATCGGCGGTATTGGGGGTGGGGGTGGCGGCACCGCCGGACCAACCTGGTGTCGAGCTGATACGTGCAGAGTAGTCCTGAGATAGGTGCAGAGTAGTCTTAGCTAGGTGCAGAGTAGTCCTCAAGTCAAAAGTGTAGTGAAAGTGAACTTGAAAATGAAGAAGTGGAGTCGAGTTGATGGCAGGCTGGTCTGGTGGCTTGTGGTCGAGTTCCGTGCGCGTCGTCAAACGGCCGGCACTGGCGTAGCTTTCGGTGCACGCCTACGGCGCAGTCTAGCTTTTGTTGTTGCACTTCGGTAATGACCGTTGTGCTGCGCCTGCGGCGTTGAAGCCTTCTTGGTGGCGTTTTGGCTTCGCGTCGCCGTATGCGGCTGGCTGTTCGCTATTGTTGCGGTTGCGAGAGGGCGAGTGGGCGAAATAAATCGGTTCTCGCACACGAGTAAGCGCACGCAAGTGCTTCTTGGTACTCCTCGATCCGTCTACACACTCCTCGCGCATGCTCCTTTTTGTTGTGTTTCACCGGCGAGTAGGGCATCCTGTTGTCCCGGAGACAAGTGGGCCTCACCAGGCCGCACCCGCATGCATGATTCAGTCAAAGATCCGACCTCCTGCCCCGTGGCTCGGCATGTGCATGCAGTCGTGCAGACGGAGCACGCGTGCCCGAGAGGAAATGGCCGACTACGCACCACCTGGTGCCAACATTTTGTTCAGCACAAACAATTTTGTATTCCATGGCGAGTGGGAGAGCGTTCACCTCAACTATGCCAACGCACATGCGCCTGTAGTCCATCCCCGTGCCGGTGTTGACTGCGGGGAGTGCTGCTGCGGGCAGACCATGGCTGGCGGTCAATCGACGCCGCGCGTCTGTGTGCCTTGCGCGGCCCGCGGCGGCCCCGTCCTCTCAGCACGTGCGTCCTGTCCTCCCGGCCGCGCCATCCACCGCTGTTGACGCAGCCGGGCGGCAGCCGGGTCCTCGCATGCGCCTGTCGGTCTGGCACTGTGCCTGCTCCGGGCCGGCCGGCAGCACCTCTGGGCCCTGTGCGTCCGCACGATGTGCATGGGTCGACAGCACCTGTGGCGTGGCCGAGGACAGAACTGCTGTCATGTCGGCTGCGCTGCCGGCCGGCGCTCTGCCCGCAGCCAGCCCCGCACACCGCTGCCTGCTGCCCGGGCCTGGCCTCGGCGCGCGCGCCTGCCACCTGCGCCGCCTGCCACCTGCGCCACCTGCCACCTGTGCTCGAGGCATGCCTGGCCACATGCATCTTGTGCATTTTGCCCTCCCACTCTGTTGATGCACGCGGCTGATGCATGCGGCGTCCACAGCATGCTCCAAGCCACACCGAAGCCCCCAACAGTTGGGTCTCGATCGGGGACGTGCAGTGGGCCGTCCACAGCTAACCGAATCGTTCTGTCCTTTCCATAGCATGAAGGCGCCAAAGAATATTTTCTGGATGTGCTCATGGTTTTCAACCACATATTCACCCTCCTGTACACTATGGAGTGTACCATTAAGATTATGGCATATGGAGTGGGGGTAAGAAGCCCATTTACCCTGCGTTTTCGCACTTGTTGCCCTAATAAATTGCACTCTAGTGTTTCTGTTGCTGCTATCTATCAACTTATTCATGGCCTGAATGCGTTATTAGAACATGTTACGTTTGTACGTGCTTCATAACCAGAATATGATTTGTACAGGTGTTTAAACAATGTCAGTCTGCTTACCTCTGCTTTCGCTGGAAGGATTTTCTTAGAGACATAGAAACGTCCGTGTATTGGTTTTATTGTTGTATCCTAATGCTCGGTTTCCCAGGTGTTATATTATCCTGTCTCCCACTATTCGTGTGTCTAAGAGGTAGTTAACTGATAAGCGCGTATTCTGATGATGTTCAAGGAATCCGTTATCTTTATTGCTGTTGAACGAAACTTCAGATGCACTTAGACTCAACAACAGTCTACATATAATGCGCATCTTCAGTTGTGTCATACGTAATACACCAACGGTGCTCTGACCATTGGAGCCCCACTCAGTCCACGCTGTTTGTGTCCTAGTTTTAGTGTCCAAATTAGTGTCCTAATTTGACCTACGTTGTACACCAAACCCACTTGATTCATCTTGTCTTGCGTGTTAACCGTGCGTGCCCGTGGTACTTGCTAGAGGTGTTCATCATATTGATTTGGAAATGGTTTATTTATTTGTTTAGAACATAAAACGTATATGCAGTTGCATGGGCTGTTCGACTATTATATTCCGAATGAGATTACAAACATCTGTTCTCAACTTTGTTATGAGTTTCAGGTTTCCATACATTGGAAATGTTATTCCTTAGAGAAGTATATGTTCTTTGAAACTTCATATTCTTAAAAGTTGCCTGATTAGTAAGCATTACAGATGTTCCCGGTGTGCATATGTTGTATGGGCAATACATGCTTGTTGCAATACGGCTTACATAGTCATATCACTTGTTCTTGGGGAATAACCCGGTCTGAACACTGTTTGGGTACGTGGTGTTGTTTCTTGCCATAAATATCATCGGAGATTTATACCAAGCCACTGGCGGATGCTGAACATGTTTTCCTTTCGGCCCTGAAGGAAGGCACATATTTTGTGACAGCCTTCACTCAGAGCCTGGCTCCTTGGACCGGCGTAGTGTATTTCCCAGTATTGGACCGCTCGCTACATGGTTTTTGCCTGTTAATGATTCTTAACTTCAGCTTAGCGAGATGGTATTGTAGCTCTCGTATCATTTAGCTCGCATCTGACCTGATTCCCAGACACAGCTTAAGTTATGTGCTTGCCTTGTCGGCTCCTCGGCGACTACAGGGCGCCCGGGAGTGACTATGCTAACCCTGTGCTACCTGCTGCGTGAAAAAGAAAATGTCTTTCAGCAGTTACACTTGGCACTAAAATCCACATTTCAATCCCTCAGGCTAGCTCCAGCTAGACGAGAAGTAATCAGTAAATATAAGCTTGTGACTTGATGTTTGGCATTGGAGGGTAACAAATGCTACTGGCTCCCTCACTTATCATAGTTTACTTTTTGAACGATTATGCATAGTAACATAGTGGATAATTTTTAAGCACGAATCAAAATAGAGCAAAGTAAATCTACATGTTTTTCTATTTACGTACTGTAATCATCTCTTTCCAGTTTTTCGGTAATGGAGACGCTGTTGAAGCGACATGTCTCAGCTTCAGAAGTAGAGTGGTAGTTACAGATTCCCTTAGTGGGTAAAATTAAATTATCTGAATGTATTTTTCCTTACTAAGTTCAACAAGTTCAGCCAAGTTCAACAATTTCTTTTCGGTTCATGTCGATACAACACGAACCTACTTCCACTTACTCAAACGTTCCTACGTTCCTACGTTGCAACGCTGCTATGCCCATGGACTTTCCCTGCCTGGAAGTTAGCTCGATACGCCAGTGGACCAAGCTATTCGTGGTCCGATACACTTGCTTCATTCAAGTATGCTCAGTCAGTCTTCAAATCCTTTTTCACGTTGGCAGTGGATTCATGACCTTCATACAAAATCTTAAATTAATATGTTCCACATCAAAATATAGTGTTCACTGGAATGGCTTTGGTGGGCGAAACTGACAGAATGTGTCCCTTTCATTTCAATCAATGCTGGTCATTGTTGCGAGTGATAGAACTCAGCTAAGGGATTGTATCAAAGTGTCGTGAGCAACTGAGCTCCCAGTTAATATCAGTGATTATAGCCAAACTTCATAAACGGCTATGTGTATAATTGTATGTAGCTTGTACAATTTGTGTATATATATATACGTATATGCATATATCTGTTGATATAGCTTGACTACCGTTATATATATATACATACACATATATATATTTATATATATATATATATATATATATATATATATATATATATATATATATGTATATATTGGATTGGGTACTATGCGTACGTACATAAATCAGGGTGCTATTACCTCTCTTCGTCCCGAAGATATTATGAAACAATATCTATTACGATATTATCAAACGGGACTTGCTGCGGGATGGCTTGTACTGACACTATCCGTGTGTCTCCCTGCCGGCCAGAACTTCTTCAAGGACAGGTGGAACATGTTCGACTTTATCACAGTGATCGGCTCCATCGTGGACGCCGTTGTCATGGAGTTTAAGGTGAGTCGCAGACCCATCAGGGATCGCATCGTTGAGCAGTGAGTCTGCAAGGTGTTGGTTAGTTCAGTGAGGGAAACATCCGGGGTTCAGTGTGACCAAGTGTAAGCGGTATCTGGCCTGGTGGGCTGTGTGGTCGGTGTTGGATCAGGGTAGATGATGAGCTGTGTGGTCGGTGTTGGATCAGGGAGATGGTGGGCTGTGTGGTCGGTGTTGGCTCAGGGGAGATGGTGAACTGTGGTAGCCTGACGAGCAGCGGTGTACTGGCCAGTTGTGGTGCAACCATCGGCAGTCGGCTGGCCGAGACCTACCAGTTGTAAGCTGCGGCTGTGTACAGTTTGCGGCAGCCGCTCACGAGTATCCTCAGTCGCCCTCGTTGCTTGGCATTAGTGATTATTGGTACTCTCATCTCTGGAATTTTGCCTATGTTGAAATCCTCCCCCTTCGGTTGCCATGACGTCGTTGAGAGAAGAAAGAAGATCAAACACCCCTTAGCTTGCCAGTTCGGGCTTCCTCTGGCAACGGATGACCTATTTTGTAACCCGCGACAGGATGGCATACTAATTTCACAATTCAAAACGATGCCCGTGGTTTGGATAGGTCTTTGTTTGGTCCTCAGGAGGGTACCCGTATTACCGATCCAATTAGCGTAACTATGGCCTCATCTTCATCACATATTTCAAAATAAGCATACTCCAGTGGCAGTTGGCAAGCACGACTTTCCTAGCGGCGGTGCATGTCTCCACATTCGGGGAAGTGACCCTCCCTCCCCTCCTCTCCCCTGCGTTTAACCGGCGAAAGATCCGGCGACCGGATTGCTTTTTGACTATCCGCGTTGGTCACCGATTTTGATGTTCAGAATATTATCCCTATTCACGGGTGGTTCTTTTCATTTTCGCCGATTTTTGTGTGTGAGAAAATTCTGTCCCTTACGCTTCCCCGATATCTTGGAAAGTTTCTCTCCGATTTCCCTGCAAGGTGATGCGAATGAATCCTAGCAACGAAACGAAACGTATCGATGCATGTCTCTACCAAACTAACAAAATAATAGCAGGAATGCGTTTTTAAGAGGACAAATTGACCATAGCATTTTATTTGCTATGGTTATAATTTATTTTACTCGGATTTCCACCATGAGTTCTTGAGTTATTTCCAAGTGTGCATACCTTGTTTTGTGTTCATTATTCTGTTCCCACCGGTACACTAAAAATATGTATACAAATTTGAGCGTGCCGATCCTCAGGTAGACGCCTTCATCAACGTTGGCTTCCTGCGGCTATTCCGTGCTGCGCGACTGATCAAGCTACTGCGACAGGGCTACACCATCAGAATTTTGCTCTGGACGTTCGTTCAGAGTTTTAAGGTGAGGCCAAAGCAGAATCAGGGGTCACTGATGTGAGTCAGCTGTTCTTGGTGTGTCACAACTGACAGCTGATGCCACTGTGTTAGACACGCATATTTTGCACACATCTGTTTCCTTGCCGATGCCATCAGGGCGTCAGGGCGTATAGCGTTGTGTCCAATGATTATCATGGCCTCAAGACATATAGCGTTCTGTCCATTGCTTATCAGGGCGTGAGGGCGTATAGCGTTCTGTCCAGTGATTGTCAGGGTGTCAGGGTGTATAGGGTTATGTCCAGTGATTATCAGGGTGTCAGGGTGTATAGCACTGTGTCCAGTTATTATCAGGGCGTCAGGGTGCATAACGCTGTGTTCAGTTCTCATCAGGTCGTCAGAGTTTATAATGCTGTGTTCAGTGATTACCAGGTCGTCAGGGTTTATATCGTTGTGTCCAGTCTATGTTGTTAGGTGGTTTAGCGCTGTGTCGTGCGACTATCAAGGCTTCCAGCTTAGTGCCCAGTTATTATCAGGGCGTTAAGTGTTAGTTATTTGGCCTTTAGGGCGCTTCGACCAGAATTGATCATTCGCGCCTATGGGCGTCTGGTGTTGTGCCCACTGATTATGAAGATGTCTTGTGCTGTGATCGGCGATCTTCTGATGTTTGTCTACCGTTACTGTATTCGGTGCGTCTGATCCCGCAGTCACCTGACAGTACTGATGCCCTGCGGTAACTGCGTTGCCTATGTTTCAGGCCTTGCCATATGTCTGCCTCCTGATCGCCATGTTGTTCTTCATTTATGCGATTATAGGGATGCAGGCAAGTGAATTTTGTGACATCGGATTAGTATGAATCGTCAATTTTGCTTAACTCAGCGCATTGCAAACCCATGCAGGGCTTGTTGTGGAGCATTTATTTATTTTAACTAAGGACCACTACACATTACTCAAATGTCCTCATAGTTTGGTCGCCGTTGGGTGCGCCGATTTTTATTTTGTCTGCGAAATACAACGAAACTTCCGATAGATAATGAAAATCATTCCTCTGAATGCTGAATGCAAAAATTTGCGCAAATGTGTCATATATTTAAAGTAACGAACTAAGAAGAGCAGAAATCATGGTGCTGAAGATCAATGTGGCTCCTTGGTGCAACTTCACTCAAGCGTTGGCCGGTATAAAGGTCGGCAGCCAGCCGCCGTTGACTGGGCGGGGTGGAGGTCGCACTGTCGCCCTATCTGCCATGAAACTGACGAATAATGGCTGCTATCAAACAGTAATTGGTCGTTTCAATCTAGCCGGTTCGACACAAATGTCTTTTGTTGAGACAGGATATTTAATTTAGGCCAACCTAAAATGCCTTGGTTGTTAATGTCATCAACTGAGTTTTAGCAGGGTACAAGCCTCTAATATAGGGCCTTTCAAAAAGAAGTCACCATTGGATATACGGCCTATGATGATCTAATGCAAGCCCAATGTGCATTCATTGATGCTCATCTAGTATTATATTAATTTATTCAATTCCTGTGACAAAGTGAGTCTGATTCAGTTGGAACTAAATTGAATTACACTATGGCAGCTACTTGCTGAAGCTCGGGAGCTGACTATAATTTTTTTGCGCCCCATGAAGTAGCGATTGTGATATTTTTCATTTGCAACGAAGAGCATTTAAATAAATGAGATTCACTACTTCTTCCTGCACAAGCTCAACTTACATTCAAGGCCACGGGAACCGGGTGGAAGGGGGGGGGGGGCAGCAGCTCCACCGCTAGCCCCGCTGGTCTCCCCAAACGTTTCATGAGTTTAACATTGGTCCTATGGGCGTTGCATGGAAATAATTCAATTCAAAATGACTTTTGCTCATCCATAACTTTAGGGAATTTCAGTACCGCTGAGTATATTTGAGCTGCATTCGTCTACTACAAGGTAAAAGGTAGTCTTTTGACTTCCAGTGGTTCTCTGTCACGCGCACACCCATGTAAACACGCTTCAGCTTCATCTGCCAATTAAAGCTAGAGAGGCCATGATCTGAGCATGGAGATGGAGAACATTGCCGTCCCATGGAAGTCACAGTGACTGAAGTATGATCAGTTCGAACTAGCTATGATGATATCAGACGCAAATTTATAGTTTGGAGTACTTTAAATAAGTACAAGTACAGTGATGCTTGTTTCTCGTGCTATTTTGAATGCAACAACGGAGGCCAGATCGCCCTCCACCCCATACGCCCAGTCCGTGGCTGGCAAAATACGCCGACGTTGAAGCCGTGCACGGGTTTTCCACGCTACTCTGAGTAATGGTGAATCCTTCCTGACTAATGGTATGCTACATTATGCGTATTTATTGTGTGGCAGGAACAGTGTTTGATATAATCTGCTAGAAGAAGTAGTAGATAAGCGATCCCAAGTTCCTTATTATTGATTTCTTGTGGGTATTTAGTCGCCTGGTATATTCCAGAATTCCTGAATTGTCGAAAAGTAGATATTTTAGTTCCTGGGCAATCCTGATCTTCTTCATTATTCCAATCCTCGGATTTTCATAACCCCCTTGCCCACCGTGCTATCTGCTATTCTCCTATCTTGCTTACTTTATTTATCACGCACTGTGTGTCTTCCTTTATGATTTATTTTAGTTTTAGCCCATTCATTATGTGCCTGACACCTATGTGTGTTCTTAACGTAAACCTTAACGTGCAAGGTGATATCAAGAATCAATTCTGATATCCAGATCATGTGCTCCCACTTATTGCGCTGTTCTTTTTTTTTCTTCAGTTATTTTGTTGGCTAGATATCTAACACACACCTGTTCAGTTTGGTCACGATACTCATGTTTGGCCCCGATGGTCTAAAGTTGTGCATTTTTCATCAGTTTTATTTTTGCAACGGTGTGCATTTTATAACTTTGCGTGGTGGATCCCAATGATTTATGTTTCACCGCTTCTGCATGCTACCCGTCACACACTGACTAGTGCCAGCACTGACTGTTGTCTCGATGCGTTGTCTGCTTTGTCTCAAAAATCACGAGTGAAAAACCTTACCCGCGTTTGCGTCGCAAATTATAGCCTGATGACGACCTCGAACGTTTGCATTGGGGAAGCATCATCATATCGACGTTTTTTACGAACATGGTCCGGTAACGAAAACTTCCGGCCACGTGCTTCCTTTCGATACGGGAATTTCATGATGCAATAAATGGGGGATTGTTTTCAAAAGAGTTTTTAGGCATGAAAACAGGCTGTCGAAATATAATAAATATGCTAATCGATTATATAAGTGTACTTAGTCACAGATATGCCACATTTTGAATGCGTATGTATTCATTTTTGTGTAGTTCTGACGAAAAAAAAGACTAAGTTTGGTTCTGCATTTGGTTGTGGCTGATTAAAATTATGTACACAAATACAAAACCGCGTATTGAAATGCAGAATTTGAGGAAGATTATCCTCGTATTTCACTACGTTATTTGATTATGAATGTTTATGCAGTAAATTATTATATATTATATCCTTCAGAATAGTGATATACCCTTTTTGCAATTTCAAAATGTGTAGTTCAGGCGGGAGCTTTGCATCGTGGGAACTAAATTCAGACTCGATTTTCACCATTTTATCATCAGATTTATCGATAACCAGACGGATGTGAATAGGATATGTTTAAATATTTTGTAACTATATTCAGTAACTTAATAGAGTAACGTCTTCTTTAATTCGACAAAAAAATGTCATGCCTCAGCACCTTTTGAATTCAGCACTCCATGCATTAAAGCCTGTGGAGTTTGCGGTCGAGACTCGGCGCGAGGCCGCAAATTATCGCTCCCTCTCCTAGCCATATACTTAATCTGAATTTGGCACTACCATTCATCTGCGACCGTAACCTATTAGGTACAGCAGATGAGACCATGGCGCAGACAACGCAGGAGCCAATCTAGTGCAGCAATTTAGAAGGTGTATCTCACGAAGCCGAGCACTAACTGCAACACTCTGTACACTTCTGGACTTGGATGCTTGTCTCTGTCTGTACGAGTGTGCCTGGGCGTGTCTGTGTGAGTGTGCGTGCGCCAGCGTGATTGTTTGAGCCGCCTCTGCACATGTCATGTCCGGATGCACTTGCTTTGGTTCAGCTCCACAGCTTGTCGTCGGAAGGCTCGCCTTCGCACGGTGACGGCTGGCGCCCAGCGCCGGTCTCGGGCAGCGCGAGCTTTCTGCCGGCACGCGCACACACACACATCTACATTCTGTCTTCTGCACTGTTCGGCTATGTTACCCCCGTTTCCGCTCAAGGTGTTCGGAAACATGAAGTTCGATCCCGACTCGGATCTGAACAGGCACAACAACTTTCAAACTTTCTTCGCCTCTGTGTTGTTACTTTTTCGGTGAGTCACTGCGCCGTTTGTCCGCCGGGCGACTGGGGCCGCATGCCGCACCCGCCTCCGCCCGGCCGCACGTCCCCACCACCCCGTCGCAGAGTCGCTAGACTAGTGGCGTCGCATGCCCGGCCTCAATCCTCTCCTGCTCCGAGCTCCACCTCACTTTCTCCTCCTCCTCCTCCTCCTCTGATCGTTTCTCGTGACAGCTTCCGGCGAACCGACGTCACCGAGCGGTAACGCGTGCGCGGCCTGCAACACCACCACGCTGAACGGCTGCGAGCAAGCCAGCCCTACTCCACAGATAGAGAGAGAGAGAGAGAGAGAGAGAGAGAGAGAGAGAGAGAGAGAGAGAGAGAGAGAGAGAGAGAGAGAGAGAGAGAGAGAGCATGAGAAAGAAGGAGAGATAGAGAGAGAGAGCGAGAGAGAGGGAGAGAGAGGGAGAGAGAGGGAGAGAGAGGGAGAGAGAGCGTGAGAGAGAAAGAGAGAGAGGGGAGAGATAGAGAGAGAAAGCGAGAGCGAGAGAGAGATAGAGAGAAAGCGAGAGAGAGATGGAGAAAGATAGAGAGAGAGAGATGGAGAGAGATAGAGAGAGAGAGAAAGAGAGAGAGAGTGAGAGAAGGAGAGAGAGCAAGAGAAATAGAGAGAGCGAGAGAAAGAGAGAGAGAGCGAGAGAGCGAGAGAGAGAGAGTGGGGAGAAATATGAGACAGGCAAAAGGGAGGGAGAGGGTACACAAGAGAAAGAGAGGGAGATGGAGAATCAGATGTTGAAAAAGTGAGAAAGGGATAAAGAGTGAGGGAGGGATGGTAGAAAGAAAAAATATGAAGGGAGAAGAGGGAAGAGGAGAGATAATTATAAAAATAATGCTGAGAGGAAGAGAAAAGGCATGAATGTGTGTACAAGTGAGGAAGAATGCATGCGTGTGAAGCAGAAATTGTAGAAATATCCGACAGAACCTCAGAACACACAAATGTTCAGAGGCGCAAGTGCAAGTGCAAATTCTGGTGTGCGTGTGAGCGCGTGTATGTGTGTTTGTTAGTATGTGTGTGTGTGTGTGTGTGTGTGTGTGTGTGTGTGTGTGTGTGTGTGTGTGTGTGTGTGTGTGTGTGTGTGTGTGTGTGTGTGTGTGTGTGTGTGTGTGTGTGTGTGTGTGTCTGTCTGTGTGTGTGTGTGTGTGTGTGTGTGTGTGTGTGTGTGTGTGTGTGTGTGTGTGTGTGTGTGTGTGTGTGTGTGTGCGTATGTGTGTGTGGGGGTTGTGAGAAGGTTAGATGGATGTAATGATACAGTGACAAATGATGTGACCGCAGGTAGTTATTATGCGACAAGGCTTGGGTTGCGAACGTGTGTGCGTTCTTGGCATACATGTTCAATTGAGGGAAATCAGCTACTCCAAAATTGAATAATTAGTTTTATTATTATATTCTTAAGCATTGGTTTTCCAGCAAGGAGCACATCCAGTACTTCCGATGCAGTACTCACATCTCCGGAGAGGCGAGGGCGTCACAAAACCACAATAATTTGCTTTGTGAGTTAATTCACGATGAAAGAACTTCTGCTGATAATACAAAGAAGACGATGAATTCAGATATCACACCAAGGTGTGTTTGCTATTTTTATATTGGTCATATCATTCGCTGGTTTAAATATACCATTGGTGATCAATGTATTTGCTATTGAAAGGGTACAAGCGCTTCCGAAAAAAAAAACCTTCTTTCATCTTTGATGGACAAGATTCATATTTGATGGCCATAAAGCAATATAATGTGTGAGCAATATAAGCAAAAGAGAACGTGATGTGCGTGATAGGGCTCATCGTGGATATTGCTACAGCAAGCAGTTCGGCACGGAAAGCCGGCAGGGGAGTTGCCTCGTTTGTCGGAGCACAACTCGAACTGCTCTGTGTCGATCCGCATCTGAACCGATTCACTTCCCCGTATCCAAGCCATCACAGCTCTAGCATCATGTCAACGTGCGTTGGGAAATGGCTGCTTCCCATCCTGCATGTACCCGTGCGCCATTTTTATCCAGCCTGGCGCCCATCCTCTATCTAGGACTAGTTGACCTTAGGCCAGGTATACCCAGGAGTAGGTGATGCGCCAGAGTCGTGTGTGTGTGCGTGTGTGTGTTGAGTAGGTGGTCGAATTATCGCCATGAGGTGCATTTTGTACGCTGACCGTGTCTTGATGCCTATTTTTGTCCCGTAGGTGTTTGGTAACATAGCTTTGGACTCCAATACTTCCATATCTAGGCACAATAACTTCCGTGGCATCTTTCAAGCGCTAATGTTGCTATTCAGGTAACTGTATGTTTGTGTAATTTGTGTCGTTTGGTGTTCATTCCGTCCATTTATTATGATTTTTAAACCCTCGCCCTATGGGAGTTTTGTCACTTTTGCCCTCTAGGTGCTTCGTGTGCCTACCATGCTGAATATAAATAATTATGTGAAAATATGGAAAACAGCTTTCAGTAATGCGCGAAATACTGAGATGCATTCAACAAGAAATGACGATTTCAAGAGGCAAAGCTGAGCAAAAGCCCTTGTCGGTGGTGTTCATGAGTCCTTTCTACAATATCAAAAACTATGTATGCAATGCGAAGTGGTAAAGTCGTATTCGACGGCCCTTGAACAAACGAATATATACCTGGTCGTATACCATGAAGAATTATCTAATACAGTGGTTTCAGTAAGTTTATGCAAGCCATAGGGTTAGAGAGAGTGTTGCATGCTGTACCTACGTCATTTCACAATCTACGCACGCTAGGCTAAGGAAGGGGCGTGACAGCTTGAACAATACATCGGAAAAGCAGCATTGAACAACTTCGTGTTGATGTTTGATGAGTTTGGTCCGTTTACAGTGATACTATGCGTGGTCTAGTTGGGACATTAATCCTAACCAGTGTACGCCATTTTCTTCAGTGCATGGAGGGTTGCCGCGACGCCTAACATAAATTTGAATCTAGAACAGCAATCGTCCAAACTGAGAGTACTGGCGACATGTAGCGTATTGCATGTAGCGATATCTCACGGTGGACACCCAATGTTTATACTTCGGGTCGCTGCTTGACATTTGAGGTGACTTTACAGATCAACTTTTTGTTCCTCACGTAAATCAGTAAGTTCCACGTGTAGCTATTGCTTATTTATGTTATAAAATGTTGGTGGATTTCGAGATAATGCCATTTAAATGCAAAATTTGGTAAGCAAATTGGTGGGGTTGGGGCATGGTCCTGTTCCCTAGTGGCTGGAGGACACTTAAGATTCTGCGACAAAGAAACGCTAAATATGTCATGCTTGATATTGACCTTGAAGCGAAGCATATGGCTTTTAGTGATTAGAAAACTAGTTCCTCATACTGGCTATGTGAAAGCTTCACAATATTTGTTAAATGAAATGATTAGTTATACAGCTGGTTCAGCACCCTTCTTGAAACGCAACGTAAAGTTGGTATGAAGTTGAAGGCAAAGCTTACGCTTATTACGAGCTACTGGCTATGACTGCCGCGCTGGGGAACCCCATGTTTTATGAGGTTCTTACAAGCTTATCAAATAAAGCTTCCACTCAAATGAACACAAACATTGGGTGGGTGACACCGTTGAAGGGACTGACCCATCCCCTCGGCTTAGTTGAGCCCCTCAATGATTAAAAGTCCCAATCGGCTGCAATCTCTACTTGGTCAGAGACATTCGAAATCCCTAATTGTTCCGAAATCCGAATATTCATAGTCCCCAATCGGTCAAATGTGATCAAAACAGCCATTGTACAAAAGACCCAACTGCTCATAATCCCACGTCGTGCAAAAGCGTTCACAATGCTCTATAACCACTCTTGCTCATGCTGTTCAAAGGACAAATACGTTTCAAACCCTGAATGCCATGATGTCCATCTGCTCAAAATCCTCATTCGTTCAATGGCGTTTAAAACCCCCAATGCAAAACAATGTCTGCTGTGTGTCCAAGCAGGTATTATGAACACTACTCATAATCCCATTAATGCGGCCAAACAGACTTCACAACCTGTATTTCCTAGGTTCCCAACTGATCACAATATACCAGCAGAAAAGTCTCAACATTGGCCGAGAGCAACAATTGCTGATATTTCACAATCGGGCAAGAACACGCTAAACAAATGCCCACCTATTCATAGCGCGCAGTGAGACAAAGACATTCAAAACGACCATTACGCAAAACTGCCAACGGTTCATAATTCCCAGTGAGTTAAATACACTTTGCTCTTGCGACTCGCCGGAATTAGCTCGCGAAGCGAGCAACCCAGGAAAGAGGAAGCCCGGTGGGGCCATTGGATCTGACCGAGCACTAATATTACTAGACACCAAAAATTGGAATAGCTTATTCTCATGTTATAAATCGTTAGCTTAAAAAAACACTCTTCTCCCAGGTGAACTGATCCCTTCCTCTTTATAGGGCGAGGGTTATTTTCGCGGGATCCCGGTTGGTTTCGCTTTATTTTATTGAAAGCATGTGTCTGTTGTTTTCCTGTTTTTTTTTCTTCATTGCAGTGTATAAAAACATAAATATATGAGCTTGTATTTTGCGTTTTAATATATAAATAGCAGCATATGTATGGTGCATCGGGCAACCGATTATCCTAAGCTTAATAAACATCAAAACACATGTGACCTACATGCTTCATGATTGATCAAACTCCATTTCGCATATTTCAGCACATTTTATGAATCTGAAGCACCCTTGATGTTTGATTTTCAAGATTAAAAATCACTTCACTCCCCTGCAAATATTAGATACCGCGGTCCAATGATGCTTATATGCCGCGAGCTTTTTGCATCCAATAACAAGCAACAACATCCATTGCTTGGGAGCTTTTTTATTTGGCTTATGTCGCTATGCATGCCAGCGGACGAAATCTTGTTTCCTGTATGGCATCAATGCTTTTAGCTATCTTGGATAAGATTGGTTCCACATACTTGGTGTATGCGTGTGTGTGTGTGTGTGTGTGCGTGTGTGTGTGTGTGTGTGTGTGTGTGCCGTTTTATCGCTGAGACAAGCGCTGGTTCGCTTAGTATCAGATTCACTGGTCCGCTTGCTATCAGGACACCAAATATCGTACAATTTTACCTGATCAGAAACGACTTCACGCGATGCCATCCAGCCAAGTCTTGCGAAAACTTACCGAGTCTGCTCCGATCTTACCTTACCTAACTGAGCCCCACTCGACCTCAACCAACTTTACCTGGTCCAGCCTGACGAACCTAACCGAGCCTGCTCTGACATAGCTAAACCCGATCTTATTTTGCCTGGCCAGACCTGAACCTGTCTGACTCGGGAGGACATGGGCCATTCCTGCCCGCCCACGCGCCACTCGCACCTCACTTGACATGGCCATCGCGGCCCGATCGATCTTCATCTGACACGACCGCCGCGACAAGACCTACCCTCACCTGACACTACCGACCAGACCTAATTATGGTACTGGTGTTCATCTACGGATATGCTCATTTACGGATGTGTCACTGCGCACAGAATTGACAGCCGGTTTTGGTCTAACTAGTCTGATTCCATGAGCAGACTCAGCTTTCCCATTTTTCATTCCCAGTTATGCAGCTGCACACATCCAGACATTTTCAGGAACGACCAATTACCTACATGCTGTATTTTCTTCAGGTATCCCACTTCATTGACGTTTTCTTAGGTCACGAAAAATACTGGTGCAGTGGAGATTCATTCCTTCCAATCTGTTCAGAAAGTGAATACCTTAGGGGCGGGTGTAGGCGACATTGCAACGAGATACACCGATAAATCATCTGCATTGTCCATACCACATTGGTTCAGTCACAATCATTTTGCACTTTTCGCGACATAACGACAATGCCCTATTCTGGCCTATCATCGCTTTGTACCCATCAGTCCCACAATCGACCTTGTTATAGACAAACTGTAGTCTGTCCATGGGCCCACCGTAAAATGTTTGTCTCGGCCCTTGTTCTCTGAGATGAAACACTTGCGAGAAAAAATGCAAAACGAAACAGGATAGTTCGTTTCTGCGCACTCGACCATCATCTGCACCTCTTGTGATGCGCCAACAAACCTCCACAAACTAGCCACAAACAAACATGTCGTGACTGACACATGCAGGCACTTAGGCGTTGATGGGTGAAGATATATATATATATATATATATATATATATATATATATATATATATATATATATATATATATATAGTATATATATATATATATATATATGTACATGTATATGTGGGTTGGTGTGGGTGTGCCTAAAATACATAGTTTATGCATGTGTGCTCCTTATGATGCTTGCGTGTCAGAAGTCCAGAAAAAATGACGTGTTTGAACGGGTAATGAACTTGTGATGTATAGCAATACTTCTGGTGTCGCAGGTTTAAAAGCGGAATAATATTATCTGTTCTATTTCCAGGTCCTTCTTTTTGCATTTGGTACCAGTGTTTTGAGCGTCCTAGCAGCGCTTTGGTGGGTAGGCGTGGAGAGGGCAGCAAATGGAGCAAGCAGTTTTTGCATTTCAGAAAGCTATGTCACCCCGTGAACATGTCTGTTTGGCTTTGGTACGAAAGCGCAGTTCCATCTGCATGAAAGAGCGTCATCTAAGCTTGGAATGTCGTCACTGGAACGAGACGGGATTCCACTTCGGTTGGCGTCACCGGTCAGGCACAGCATAGTCGCAAATCTGTAACGGCTGGGTTTTATTTCCAGTATTTCGCTGGACTTCGGGTCGAAATGAGAATGAAGACATTGATATATGGGTGTATCTGTTCCTAGAAAGGCAGCTTCCATACGCTTAGTTAGATGGTTACTTCACTACACTATTATTGTGCCATATCGGTGTATTTTTCGGTCTAAAATTAAAAGAAGAAACTACGATGGAAAATGCCAAATTTGCAGAAAGATGAGATGGCTGCTAGCATCTGATTAGATGACAGAAAATCACCTCCATGTGGACGAAAAATCCCACACTTTGTTTTAACTGGTGGCGTCTCACCTCCAAACATATAATGCGTCCGTAATTCAGCCTATTTTCTGTTCTGCACTACCACATACCGCTAATTGATGCGCATGAAACCTTAGCGGCATGCACATACATGACGTCACACACGTGGCATCGCGCGGAGTACGTGGCCAGTGTTGATGTCACGCAACGGTTGTCTCCCGTGGCCGGGTGGGCAACGGCGGCCGATTCACGTGTGTGACGTCACACTGGACGAATGAGCAGTGCCGGCACTGACATGCTCCGCCCCCAGATGCGCCACGGGCGAGGCGTGGCAGAGCATCATGCTGGCGTGCATCAAGAACAGGCCGTGCGACGAGCGGGCGCTCGTATCGGGCGGCACGCGCGTGTGCGGCTCCGACCTGGCGTACGGCTACTTCGTGTCCTTCATCTTCTTCTGTTCCTTCTTGGTGAGCTTCCCACCGGAAGCTAGTGGTGCTGATTATCGATCTACTGCTCCTGACAGGCGGCCCGGCGGCAGCGCGTCATTTTCTGTTCCACCCGATTGGAGTGTCGGGCGTCGTATTGTGCGCCATCATGATAAAAGACCATCCAGTACTCGTCTTCCGTCGTTCTATCCTCTATCGGCGGACATCTGCCGGTAATATTTATCATCTGCTGTGCTCTGTGGAAGATCCGTTGGGACATTTGTGTTCTTATATTTCCTGACAGTGTCCATTTATCATGTTGTCTGTGAGAATAGCTGTCTCACCCGCCCAATTCATAATTGTCCCCCAACCCACCCGCCCAATTCATAATCGTCTCCCCGTAAGGATCTAGTTCTATAAACGTGTTTGTTTTGGGTACCTCAGGTCATATACAATCTCGCTCTGGCTTGACTCACCTACTCATGACCTGATTGGCATCTCTGCTAAAACGCGGCTGTCCAATTCCTGAATTGATTACACCTCTGCACACCACCTTACCATTTTTGATCATGTTCCCAGAGTTATTCAGTCTTACAATAGTCCGTGCTCCCTGGCAGTCGATTCCGATCGAAAGATGACACGACCGCAGTATCATCACGACGACGGCCTCGGAATTGTGTATTAGTTGAGTGCAGAATGGAAAATTTATGGTGTATGTTCCATGGGAAAAGTCACCAGCAGAGTCGTTGCCAATTGCATGGTTGGCGCTGTCACGATAGTGGACTGGTGTTGCATAGTGCGATAGATGACGTATATTGAGAGCATGTTAGTGGATCAATTTGATAGGCGATATAGGAGCTGTAATATTCTCTTTTCCATAAGTGGTGTGCGTCAACATACGTCGTGACCGTCAGCACCTTAAGCACCTTTCGCCGGCTGATCCAGGACAAGTAAATACTTAACGTAGTCAAGGGTGGGGTTAGGTGATCCAGCCTTGGTGCCCCTTGGGGTAAATTTAATTTCTTGCCGTTTCAGTTTTCCGGGTCTCAATTCGAACACGATTATCAAGTGGAAAACGTGCAATCCTGGACATTGTTACAATCTTGGATACCTCACTGAAATATGTGAACGTTTGCGTTTTTCGCGCGGTTAGAATCATCAAACTCAGTATTTGCTTTTATTGCCCTTCTGACGAATATTTCAACAATAACAAGATATATATATATATACCCTGCCCGTTTACTACATGGCGAACAGAAGAATTGCATGCATCAATGTGCTTAGCTGGCATGACAATTGACTCTTATCCACTTCCAAAATATAATATTTTCACAGATGCTTAACCTGTTCGTGGCTGTCATCATGGATAACTTCGACTATTTGACACGCGACTCATCGATCCTGGGAGCTCACCATCTGGACGAGTTTATCCGGATCTGGGCGGAGTACGACCCAAATGCCACGTGAGTGTCCGGGGTTTGGACAGAAATGTCTGAACACGTCCGAAACGTTGGTGAGTGTATGCAATGACGTGGAATACGGCCTTAGCAATAAATTGTCATGAAACTTTCAGGAAGAAAATGTGTCGAGGGGAGATTGCTGGAAATATTAATGGTAGTCAATGAACGTAGAACAATCAACACACAAATCAAGTAAAACAACATATATAATAGCATTAATACGATGTACATTTTGTTCTGAAAAATGATGCATGTTGGAGTGGGCATCCAGCTTCAAATTTGGTCGTCGGCAAGAGGTCCAGAACATTTTCTTGTTTCTCTTTTCCTTGTGGTATGCTGGATAAACTACGGAATGAAATTTCCCCTATATCTTGTATATTCCGGATGCTCAACTTCAGTGATATAGTGCAATTGTAGTCAGAGCCGTGCTGGCAGTGCTTGCTGAGTCACACGGGATCCGTGCTGATGATACTCCCTGAGCCATATCCGGCTTCGCAACAAGTTCGGGTACTGTTTACGCTGTCTAACAGCTGAGTTGACACACGGCTGATCTCAATTGACTCTCCAGTCTCCCCTATCAACTAAGATAGATATCGAGTCGCTGTACGCGCTGACACTTGGCCTCCGATTCAGAATACCATCGCAAAACTGGCTGTGTTAATCTGGGACTACGGCACTCATGCAATTATGGTTGGCCTTGCATTTGCTTCAGCTTCAACATGATATTCGCTACTTCGCGCAAACTATTGGCGTTGCTCTGTATTGCTGGTATTGTTGGCATGCAATTGGCTTCATATTGCCTAGCTTGTACACTTTTCGATTATTACATTTAAACCAAACAGCTCGTAGTAAATTGATGTGCTAAAATTGTGTCTGGCGTGCAAAAATTGTGCCCATCTGGCCTAACTATCGGGAGAATTTCTCGTGAGGTATATTACCACCAATGCAATGTTTGTCGCAGTCCTGTTTGTGTTGGTATAACGAGATGCGATCTTGAAGATGTGTTTGTTCATTTTCGAACTGAATTAATAAACTGAAATGGAATGGAATTAACTAACACAAGGTACAAAAAGACCGATTAATGTTATGCTTGCTTGAACTGTAACTGCAAGCGCTTAATCTTAAATGCTGCTGTCTTGTGCTACAATTGCAGTCTCCCACACTTATTTGTGGACCATTCGTGCTGATGACTGCATTATGATGTATTGCGGAACAGTATACAACTGCAGTTGTCAATTGTTCATGCTGATTTGTGGTCACAGAGGATGTGATACACGGGAGGACTTGTATGCATTGTGTTGGAGGAGGCGATGGTGGTCGAGGTGGCCGGGAGCCGGTGGCCGATGGCCGGAAGTTGGTGTGGAATGTACGCAAATTGCAACATAGCAAATTGCAACATACTGCATAGCATGGTGCCAAGTGACGGTCTCGCAGATCAAATTCGGATACGCGATTCGGACGTTTCCACTATGTTGTAATGCGGATAAGGTGCGCAACGTCTGCCAACATTTTGTCAGCATTCCAATGTGTTTCTCCCGTGTGCAGAAACACTCTTCAGCTATATCCTTTAGAATAGTTGCATAGAACGCAATGATTATATTTGCGAAGATATCCCATACATTCACGCTACCTATCATTCAGGAGAAAGAATGATAGGTAGTCCCTGCGGTTCATCAGTGAGGCATTAAGATGAGCTCCGGGCATGGTGGAATCCGCTCAGCCCTCCTGCTTTTCGATGATATCGCACACAGACTTACTATGTTGTTTTGTATGCAGTATATCGCGATGAAATATTGTGGTGGTGTTAAAAATCGATATGCGCATCCGATGAGATGAAAATTCAAAGATCCGTCTTTGAATATAGAGGCTGCGGGGTGCAAAGGCGACCGACCGGCCGCAAGCCCTGCGACCGCTGCCCGGCTGCCCGGTCACCGAGAGTTCAAGGTCACAAAGGTTTCGTCCGTGCGGAAACGCGGTGTGGCGGCGGATCTCGAGCTTATCTGACCCTGAAGGCATTGACCTAGGATCACTAGATTTATACTGAAGCGAGTTCACTACAGCCGCAATCTACCTTCCAATTTGTGTGCCTCTAGCTTTATTAGTTTTCGAGACCTCAAAGGGGCGGTGGGGAGGGGTCGCGGCGAATCCTCCCCTTCCTCCGGTACGCGTTATGTAAGAGGCATTCCGTCGCGCGTCTTAAGATGTATTTAATGCACGCTTCTTCTTCTTAGATGCACCATTTTATTTATGACGTGAGGATCAAAAGGCGAAACAGTCTCTATTTGTAGTTGCAAAATTAGTAGGGTATGCTCTTATCGTATAGTTATACATGTTACTGATAGCTGTCTCCTAGCCTTCTCAACTTAGAGCAGTCAGCACCTCGCTTTCTCGATACGTGGTCGGTAGTTCACTAACCTGGATGCCACTGTGGCCCAGGATGCGCCGAGCCACTTCACTTGTCTTGATGTATAATATTCCTCACCATGTCTGCTTAATACGCACATACTCAGCTTGGATTTGGATGGCTTGACAGCTTTGAAGAAAGAGGCGAATACGAGTGACGTACGGAGGCTGGATACAATGCGATCTATGGGTGTAGCCCCCACATCCTCCCCGATCATCTTCCGGCATCGATGTATTAGCCTAATTGTCGACACGAGTCGAAATAAGGACGAGCTCGTTGCAGCTTCACACGATCCTGCTGTTGACACAGGGGGGCGATCGAGTATACCGAAATGTACGACATGCTGCGGAACATGGAGCCGCCACTCGGCTTCGGCAACAAGTGCCCTTACCGGTTGGCGCACAAGAAGCTCATCCGCATGAACATGCCCGTGGATGACGACGGCAAGGTTCAGTTCACCACCACTCTGTTTGCGCTCATCAGAGAGAATCTCAGCATCAAAATGCGACCAGGTGAGCTACTCTTTGACAGTGAATGCGTCCAGATTCGGCCATGAGAAACGAAGCTTTCTAAGTTATGCCTATGTTCTGATTGATGAAAATGTTGGAAACATTTTCTTCAAGTTATGCAGAAGTATGTTATGTATGCATGTATGACATAAATATATATTATACACATGTATATAAATATATATATATATATATATAGAGAGAGAGAGAGAGAGAGAGAGAGAGAGAAGAGAGAGGGATAGATAGATATACATGCCGAATAGAGTACATGCATGCATTGAAAAGGAACCTGCTTCGGCCGTATTTTGTTGCAATATTTTCATAATCGGGCTCGACTGCCGAATATGGGGCACGCGTCTCAAGTTTATTTGTGCCATCCCGAATTATTGCATGAACTAGTACATAATTTTCAGCGTGGCACGATCCATCAAGCTGACACTGACAACGCAGTGCCAGGCTTTGGGGCACGCAGATCACGTGAAGTGACGACGCCAGACTGGCGGCTGGTTTGGCTAGCGCTTACCCGGTGCCGGGTGAACATCAGAGCTCCACAATAAACCTCTTCGTTGACCGGAAAACACGCCTATTTCAAACGAAATAGTATGGTGAAGTCTGCTAAAAGTCAGCAACTTAACTTCGGGCTAAATGTTGACAACGGGAATTAGAACCTTTAACAATCTAGCAAAACGTTCTTAAGGCTTCAAACGCGTGAAGGTCGAGCCGGAACATACTGAACTGGTTCGCTCAGATGACGCTTTATCGCATCTACATGGACGAACACTCGCTCAGGCTCCGAACTCGCTCGCAATCCATCTGTCTCTGACAAATCAGTTGTTGGTTGCTGGCCTTGCCTGTTAGCCCTTAGAGTCAGCTCGTATGCTTCTGAACGTCAGACGCCTTGTTGAGGATCATACTGGATGGGTGGTGCGTTATTCGTGATTGTGCACACCACCAGTGCACCAGCAGTGGCACTTGATCAGTATGGCGACGTCGAGGAAACTTTCAGCTTTTGCATACCCACGGCGTTCTTCGTGATGATTAGCATTCAATACGTCCCGACTCAGAGGCCGAGAATGTTAGTAGAGCGCACTGTGCAAATATAGTTGACGCTGCCTTCCAATACCATTAATACCATACTTCCTGAAGCATGTTCGTTTTTGCGGAAGACGATAATCTTACCTGTTATGATGTTGCTTCCCACAGCCGAGGAAATGGACCAGGCTGATACCGAACTGCGAGCAACCATCAGTAAAATTTGGCCCCTTCAGGCGAAAAAGCTGATAGATCTCCTCGTACCACGCAAAGACGGTAAGTAGAGAACATGGTTGGCCACATTAGATTACATTAGCTCGCGGCGATGAAGTTCACTAAATACAGTACGATGTACAAGGGCACATAACCAAGCCGAGTCCAGTCCCATATTATTCCTCCTGGTCTATCAGTTACAGTCTGATATTCACGGTGTCCGTTAACGTGAAGTGGTCCTTCACAAGATACAGCATTTGTGCGTTCTGCAATCAAAGAGCCTGCCCTACCTTTGGTGATATTGTGGTGGTCGGCGATATGGTTGTGATAATCGCACGTGCCATGACGCCCTTGGTCGCCCGCCCGCCAGAACTGGGCCCCGAGCGGCTGTCGGTGGGCAAGATCTACGCGGGTCTGCTGATACTCGAGAACTGGAAGAGCACGCGATTCGGCAAGATTGCCAACGAAAACCAGCCGGTACGTGTCCTTCTGTGTGCGCCGTCGCTGTGTGACCAGCCGGCACGTATCCTGCTGTGTGTGCTGATGCTGTGTGACCAGCCGGCACATGTCCTGCTGTGTGTGCTGACGCTGTGTGACCAGCCGGTTCGTGCATTTCTCTGCACTTATGTGTGTGCAAACAATGCAGGATACCCAATGCAAGATACGTATCGGCTGTGACACCTGATGAAGTCGTTTCATGCGGGAGTGGGTTGTTTTGTAGTTATTGTCAATTTCTTGACGTAGCACATCGACCTGAAGGATCAAAGTGGCGGGAAGTGGGCTGAAGGGGTGGGAGGTGGGAGATGAGGCGGTGAGAGGTGGGAGGTGGGCTCTTCAAAATCATTAATTTCTTCGCACAAAGTTCCCCGTTTATTATTTGCTTCTGGCATGGGACAATGGTGAAATTGAGAAAAAAAGATGCAAATAGTATATGCAAATCTGACATTTCATCCTTAACTATAATCGTACAGAGACTTCCATACGAAATTAAATTGTGTCCGCCTTCCACTCGGCATCCCTCATTTTCGTGATCCGCCAGTGTCAGACTGCAAATAGGCTACTGGGTGCAGTTTTTAGATAAATGCATCATGCTCGTGCAACAAAGTGTCAGCACGAAGTCGACAAACAATACAACATGACGGGACGTGGCACTTCGTTCTGTACATCTATCACAGGCCAAAACTACACTGGGCGTTTATGTGCATGATTGTACTGGGCTGAACGATTCTAGTGCGTACTTAGTGGCCGAGCCTAGGGAGTGGTGTACATGGCAGAACATGTCTGCTCTCCCAGCGAATGTGCAGGCATTAGTGCTAGGCGTGAGGTGGCGGAGCGAAGTATCGCAATATGCAGACGTCTTCAGAACAACTTCCTGAATGTTGAGGCGAGACTCGTCTAGCCAGACTTGCGCTGACTGTTGTGGTTAGTTTTAAGCCGGCCGCATACCTGCAAGTCGGAGACCCACTAGTTTGATGTAAACAGGAGAGCGTATAGAACTAGTATGGAATGGTCATCTAACGGTGTGCAGGCTTTCCCATGTCTTTAGATGCGGCTAGTTGATAGTGTTCTGTGTCTGTGGTTTCAGGAGAAGATGGAACTAGTGCCCCCCGACTCGGTAGTGTATACACATTCCAGTCTCTGTCTCTCTCACTCTCACTCTTTCTCTCTCTCTCTCTCTCTTTCTTTCCTTTTTATCGCTTGGGGTTTTGTTGCTTGACTAGGTCTAGGCACTAGCGAGTCTGGGTTCGATTGACGCATGCTGCGCTCTGGAGCACTAGGTTGTGGCGCTGTCAGTCTGCATGGTCACGCAGCTCGCGCGGCGACGCTGAGCGCAGGTGCGCGCCGACGCCACCTCTGTCTCGGGCGGGCTACCGGTCGGCGCCGACGCCACCTCTGTCTCGGGCGGGCTGCCGGTCGGCGCCGACGCCACCTCTGTCTCGGGCGGGCTGCCGGTCGGCGCCGACGCCACCTCTGTCTCGGGCGGGCTGCCGGTCGGCGCCGACGCCACCTCTGTCTCGGGCGGGCTGCCGGTCGGCGCCGACGCCACCTCTGTCTCGGGCGGGCTGCCGATCGGCGCCGCGCCGGCCGCGCCCCGTCCGCACGGGCTAACGGGTCACGGGTCACGCTTGGGTCACCAGTGTCACTGTGTTGCGGGCGGTGCCAGCGCGCCGTTCTGACCTGGTGCTGACGCGTGGTGCCGCGCCGCCCGGTGGCCGCAGAAGGCCACCCTGCTAGAGCGCATCATGGGCATTGCTCGGCCGACCAACCCGCGCGCCGCGGCCGCCGCCGAGTTTCGGCCGGAGCTGTGTCGTGAGCCGGCGACCGTCAGCGAACACGATGACTCCGACGACAGCCAGGAGCGACAGAGCGTAAGGTAGGTGTCGCCAACGGCGGCCGGCTGGCCACATTCGCAGCGGTGTTGGTCCCGCGCCTGGTACTGATGCCATCTGGTGTGTGGCGATCCGGTTCACTGTTCCGTGCAGTGGAGAGGACAGCGACAGAAGTTCTGTCTCTTCGCTGTCTTCCTTCATCCGCGCACAATTTAGCCTGTGTGATATCACAACGGCCTTAGTAGTTGAAGGTCGGCGGGTAGTTTCTTGAGCAGCCTTGGCCTTCACGTACAATGCTGCTTGATGTTAGCCGGCTAGTTATTACGGTTAAAGCCTAATGATTAACCGGCGCCATCTTTCCGGTCAAATCCTCACACCCCGTCTCGGGGGGGGTCGGTTGAAGACCCCCATCTAAAATCCAAACTAAGCACCACACGAAAACGAAAGAGGTGTCATCGGAAGGCGCTCGACGAGTAGGGTCCGGGTCCACCCTCCAAAACAATTTTCCTCCATAAGTGACGTCACCAGGGGGATAGATTTTCACGACTTTTCACGACTTACATTATGTTTTTGACCTTGAGTTCATTTTGGGGATATATGAAAAAACAAAATTTATATGGGATGAGAAAAGGACAGCGATATCGACCAGGGCTATAATTTCTTTTGCCCCCCCCCCCAAATTCTTTTTTATTTCAAAATTTTGAGTTTTCAAGTTTTCTTTAATTTTCTTTTTCCAATGGGTAGAGCAGACCGGGAAACGTTGTTAGAAGTCAACTTGCCCTTAAAAAATGCTTACTGTAGCCAGAATCCTCTATTTGAACTGCAATGTGGCAAATACGCAAAATTTATCTGTAGTCAAAAAACGGAAAAAAACGAAAAAAATTCGTACATTTCGTCGCATCCCTAAAGATAAGCAAACGCTGAAAGTTTCATTAAAATAGCTGTATCCGTTAAAGCGTGACGGCTAGTTGAACTTTTTTGGAGGTGACCTCACTTGACCTTGACTAACTCGTTAACCCTAGATGACCTGACTTCAAAATTTTGAAACGTCGTGCCAAATTGATGTGGGAAAAGGTATGCCAAATTTGGATGCGCTGCCGTGCGCGGTTCATCCGGCATCCGCGAAAAACCTGATGGGGGGGCGGTTGAAGCCCCCCGAGACGGGTTAATTACATGATTATGGGCCACCAAAGTGGGATAAAATATAACTTGTGAAATAATGCGTTTCATAGTTTTTCAACCAATGACTAATGCCACTGACTAGCTTGGGAGAGAGACAACATTCATCTATAAGAGGTCCTATGTCCCCAGGTGGCTGACAACCGACCGCAAAGCACATTTTTCGCCTTCAGGATCATTGCTTATGAGCATATTGCCAACCATTTGTCGTTGTCCAGATGCAATATATATAGTACGTATATATATATATATATATATATATATATATATATATATATATATATATATATATATATACATATATATATATATATATATATATATATATTTATATACATATATATACATATATATATATAGGTATATATGTAGACATATTTGTATATACACTTATATTATATGTATATATGTGTGTGTGTACTAAGTGCATCAGTGGCGTAGCAAAGGAAGCAGAGGGACGATGGCCCTCCCTCCCTGGTGGGTCCGAGGGAGACCCTCTAAGCGACCACCTTGAAGGGCCGGCAAGGGCTTCTCCAATGCGTAGGCGCAGAGACACAGCTGATGTACAGCTGATGAAAACGTAAAATGTATCGATCTCAGCTTGTGTGGAAAGGCCCCCTAAAAGCTGAAGATCTCCATCCTGATGGTTGGCAAGAGCCGTGAAGAAAAGAAAGAGGGAGGAAGGGGTGGGGCTTTTTCTGCTTTTTATGGGGCCTGGGCCTCGCCATCTTCGCATTGGACCCACCAACTTGTTGCCCTCTGGACATGGAATCTATGTGGTGAACCCCACCAACCAAATTGATAGCTGTCATTGTCTCCATGAATTAAGTTCCGCCAAAGATTTTCGAACTTCTCGACACGTGAAGAGAGGGCATGGGAGATGGAATGCCTATGCCAGCTGAAACGGACCGTTTCGGCTGGAAAGGACCCCTAACAATCTAGGCATAGACTGTACCCTGAGGTCACCTGATGCATAAGCAAGGGGTCTGAGCGCGAGAAGGGGGCTCGGATGGTCGTCGAGTTTGAAAAGGACCTTTAGGAGTGGACAGGACCCTAAGGGAAGTTGAGGGCCTCGAGGGAAGTTCAGGGTTCCCCTAACAACTTGAGACGACCCATACTGGTTAACAGAACCACAGAGCTAAAAGGAGTTCCCTAGGAGTGTGCCTGAGAACTGGCGATGTTTGTGAAAAATACTGAGGAAGGGGTCGCCTCAGAACTAAGATTTTTTAGAGAACCAGAAACGCTGTCGAGACTTGGAAAGGGACCCTACTAGCTAGATGGTAATGAGACGTCAAAAGAGCAACTGAGTGCGAAAGAGATCTGCCTGAAGGTAAGCATACCCTTGAGGTTTGGACAAGGCTCATTCAGGTCAGGTTATAGCAATCCATGGTCCAAAGATGGTTCCAGGTGCTGGTGAGGACGATTTAACCTGTCTCGTCTCGGGGGGTCTTCAACCGTCCCCTCAGGTTTTTCGCGGATAGCGAACGAACGGCGCGCGGCAGCGCTCCCATATTTGGTATACCCTTTTCCACATCAATTTGACATTCTGATTAAAAAATTTGAGGTCAGGTCATCTAGGGTCAACGAGTTAGTCAAGTTCAAATGAGGTCACCTCTAAAAAAGTTCAACCAGCTGTCACGCTTTAACGGTTACAGATATTTTAATGAAACTTTCAGCGTTTGCTTATCTTTACGGATGCAACAAAACGTACGAGTTGAATTTGTCATTTTTTCGTTTTTGACTACATATAAATTTTGCGTATTCGCCAAATTGCAGTTCAAATAGAGGATTCTGGCTAAAGTAAGCATTTTTTAGGGCAAGTTGACTTCCAACAACGTTTCTCGGTCTGCTCTACCCATTGGAAAAAGAAAGTTAAAGAAAACTTGAAAACTCCAAAATTTTGAAATTAAAACAAAATTGGGAGGCACAAAAAAATTATAGCCCGAAAAGATTTCGCTGTCCTTTTCTCATTCCAAATACATTTTGTTTTCATATACCCCCAAAATGAACTCCCCAGAGTCAAAAACATAATGTAAGTCGTGAAAAGTCGTGAAAATCTATTCCCCTGGTGACGTCAATTTTGGGGGAAATTGTTTTGGAGGGTGGACCCGGACCCTACTCGTCGAACGCTTTCCGATGACACCTCTTTCGTTTTCATGCGATCCTAGTTTGGATTTTAGAGGGGGTCTTCAACCGCACCCCCCCCGCACCCCAGAGACGGGGTGTGAGGATTTGACAGGATAGACGGCGCGGGTTAAGAATTGAGAGGTCTAAGGAGTTTGTCCGTACATGACCGTTCTGAGGCACTAAGTGACCTTGGTGGATGGAGAGGACTCCTGAGACCCAATTTCATTTTCCGCATGGAGGAATCTTGGTTCCAGGTCTCGGATTAGTCGCGCCAACGAGGTGCGCCTTATCTCTACGTATTTAGCCTTATTTGCCTCTTATAATTCGAGTCCTGTGCGTTGTCTAAGACAACGATCCCTTTCTAACTGATCCGGATATACGCCCATCATTGCCAGTGGCGTCTGACTCTCCAACGCCAGCACCAGGGATCGTTCAGCAGGCGATGAAGGTGAACGCTGGAGAAGTTTCCGTCCCTCTCAGTTTGTGAGAGCACCAAAATAATGAATTGCAAAGTCATCACAGTTACTATTAGACATGTGTGGATGAGTATGGAAAGGCCCTCTTCAGGTGACCCGTGGACCAAATCTTGGCTACCCCACTGGCGTGTGTGTGGGGTAGGAGAATGATAACCTCAGAGGTGCGGATTCAATCTCGGTACTTGCATTGTTTCCACCCAAAGACAGGTCAGGTCACTTGACCACTCGGCTACATGCATAACTTGTATCATGTGCTAATAACTCTATATGTATTCTTGAAGTGCAAAGAGGTACATTTACATACGATTTTCTAGATAATGCTTGCACGAAATCTCAGTTTTATACCACTTCATCGGTTTGGGAGTTAAGGACGGAATGGATCCATTGTATATTCTTGAACTACCAGTGATCTGCATACTGGCCTGAATTGATGAACTCCATACTTGATCTCATTTGAGGAAGGTGACCGTCTTGTCCCGTGTCAACATATTAACATTTCACATCCTTAGCTCCAGTTTTTGGTTGCGTTATGAAACGGGGAGTACCGGTATATGTTCCCCTCCTCTCCACGGCCAGTTTGTGTCGAATGTGCGCTGTGTGTTAAGTGTGCACTGTGTGTCAAAGGGGGCTGATGATAAAGGAGACCATGGTAGCAGTGATGCGAAAAGCTGAAAGAGGAGGAACCTGGGCCCATCCATTCGAGTGAATACCCACAGCGTTAGTGTTGTTATGGGTATTATCACCGTATCTCTCACCGGATGCAGAAATCCTATTTGCCTACCGGATCTTGTCTAGTTATTGTTTTCTTAGTAACATAAAAGCAGTCCTATGCGCAACGCCCAGAGGTTTGAAACGCATTAGATATGTATGAACCACATAGCTGGTTGGATATTTATTGTTTTTTAGGCACGTCGACTGCTTCGGTCACACAACGTCGCCAATCATTGGTCGCCAATCATTGGATTGGTCGCGGCAAACGGGCAGCGGCACGCAAGAGTCGAACCCACAACCTTCCGTTTGGAAGACAAATTTCCTACCCTGAAACTACTCACCCCTCATTTGTCGCATGGTGGGTTCCTGCCAGCAAGCAGTTGTGAAGCTAATTGATGTTCTCAGAGGGCTCCCATATAGTGTAAGAGGAAGAACGCAGCGGTGAATGCATTATTCTTCTTGGAAACAACTTTTGTGGGAGAGGCGAGGGGCTGGCTGCTGCACTGGAAGCGGTAGCTCCGCACCCAGCCGCACATGTGACTATTGTCAGGGGCACATGCGACTATTGTCGGGGGTGCACGTGACTATTGTCGGGGGCGCACGTGACTATTGTCAAGGGCGCACGTGACTATTGTCGGGGGAACATGTGACTATTGTCGGGGGCAAATTTGACTATTGGTTGGGTCGCTATCACCAGTAGTGTGAAGAGCCGCACCCGCTGTGATCACTCGCCATGCGGTAGTCCACTATAAACTGATCTTGACTTCGCGATGTCCCCGCCTGTCGAGCCACCGTGGCTGGTGTGACCTCCACCCTGCTCGGAGTTATCCGGCTGATGTCAGCTCGTGTCAGGTGGGGGGAGGAGGGTGGACAGCCCGCCGCCACCAACACCCACACCCACACAACCAAATGTGAAATGCCACTCACTCAGCGTAGCCAGCGAACTAATCCCGGCCATGGGGAATCCAACACGACTGTGTTTTACGCTCACGAAGTTAACCATGCTGCTCCATCAGCATCAGCTTGTAGATGCCTTCCTGTTGACTTCCTCACTGTCGCATCCTTGGCCAGTAGGGGAACACGCTCCCTTATCATTGTTCCTATTCTATTGGGCCCATTAGTGTCGCATCCTCGACCGGTGAGGGAACAGGCTTGGTTATCACCGCTCCGGGACTGTTACGGTATGCTTTACCGCACGATTAGTCACCCCCTTTATTCACATGCTGTATACACTGTTGGTTATTCAGGATAGTTATAACTCGGATGTTCACTGCTTCTATAGACTAATGCAACTTGATCAGGAAATTTTATGCTAAAAAATCAGGATGGCCCTAACCGGGTGATTACCACATCGTACTAGTAAGCATGACATAGGTTAACCTTCAGTTATTGTTTCCTTTTACTGGGTGCTTAATTTTTATCCATGTGTGTTGACACGCGCCCTGGAGGGGGGGGGGGCGAAATCCGCCCACCCCTCCGGTTTTTCGTAGATAACTTCAGATTTTACCGGCCGATATACGCCATTGCTTGTGTGCCTGCTTATAAATGACCGGCACGTTGTTTAAAGTAAGAAAAATGCAAATCCGCCTAAAACTTCAAGTTAGGGGCCGTTAAAATAAAAGCAATTCGCAGCCCCAGATCACTAAAATCGGCGCTGATGCGCTTCCCGTATAGTGGCTCTTGACAACACTAGCGACTTGTTTGATGCATTTTGTTATGCTATGCAATTTATAAGTCATGTGAGGTCGCCGAGGTCAAGTCAGGTCAAGTTCATGACAGGCTCATATAACCAAACTTGGTCAACTGGAATGTTGTCAAAAATGCAAATGACTGTCATGCGATTGATGTCACTTTACATGTTACTCCCTAAACATTCCGAAATCTACTGTTTGTCATTGTGTGCCTAAGCGTTACCATACTTTATTCATGCCTTTCACTCCCTTCTTTGCAAAGCCGATTGTGCCGAGCCGCCCAACGGAGCAGTCGGGTGGGCAGCCCGGTTCCGGTAACTGGAGCAGGTAATGACCTGCTAAAGTGCTCCTATATAGGTGACCTGAGGTCAAATGGCGGATCTGGCATCTGTATTGTATTATTAGTAATGTCCAAAACATCATTAATGACAATTTTGGAGCACTTAAACACAATCACAGCGATCCATAACAATGACGAGCCAATCCACGCAAACCAGAAAATTGTGATATTTTGACCTCATTTGACCTTGAATATATTGACTTAAGGTCATGAAATTTGCAGACAATAGAGTTCACTGTCGTGCCCATCTACTCTGCGAATTTTGTTGCTCTAACCTCAGTAGGAGCCGAGATCGTAGGGGGGCGGAATCCCCCCCTCCAGTGCGAGTAATTTTCCGAGGCCCTCCAGGGCGCGTGTTAACCCGTCCCGTCTCGGGGGTCTTCAACCGCCCCCCTGAGGTTTGTCGCGGAGAACGGACGAACGGCGCGCGGCAGCGCGCCCAAATTTGTCATACCTTTTCCCACATCAATTTGACATGCCGATTCAAAATTATTAGGTCAGGTCATCTAGGGTCAACAAGTTAGTCAAGGTCAAGTGAAGAGCCTTGGCCCGTCCCAGGTCAGGAGCCTTTGATGGCTTCACACGTGATATGTACGATACGTACGGATGTATACGAGGGTACTGAAAGTTTTGTATCTCGTGGATGTACTCTTTGTCCCGTTATCCATGTGAACAATACATGGGGGTTGGGGTTGGGCACAATTTGACATGTACTGCCTCTTTCCCCGGACGAAGTATTGTGGTGTACTATTCAAAATAGAGTCAATATTTTTGGCACACAACAAATGAAACAAGGATAGAAATTGTGCTGGCACAAACAAGCATTTAAATTAATGTGCACGTTTTTACTTGTCGTTCATTGTAAGAACATTAACTGCTTCTAAACCTCAGATATGTCTGTTGGTGGTGGCTTTCTTTGTCGTTTAATTCATTTCATGACCGCGTTCGTGATTAAGTCAATTTCCTCCGATTCATTACTTCAGACACCTCCCATCAACCATAGTATTAACCCTACCCGTCTTTCCGGTCATATCCTCACATTCCGTCTCGGGGGGGGGGGGATGATAGAGACCCCACTCTAATCTCTAAACTAAACGTCGCACGAAAACGAAAGAGGTGTCATCGGAACGCACTCGACGAATAGGGCCCAACACCATCCCCAAAATTCCCTCGAAAAAATTAACGTCACTAGTGGTCCTAGGTTTTCACGACTTACGTCATGTTTTTCTATCTGGGAAGTTCATTTTGGGGAGGTTGAAAAAAAATGATTTGGAATCAGAAAAGGAAAGCGAAATCGAACAGGGCTATAACATTTATATGCACCAAAAATCATAATTTAAAGTTAAATTTTTTCAAAGTTAAACATTTTGGACTTTCAAGTTTTCTTTAATTTTCCTTTGTCTAATGGGTAGAGCGAACCGAAGAAAAAAAATTGTTCGAAGAACACTTGCTAATTAGAAATGCTTACTTTAGCCAGAATCTTCGGTTTTATCTCTAATAGGCAAATATGCAAAACTAGTAAATAATCAAAAACGAAAAAAATCTTCTCATGCGTTTTGTTGCATTCCTAAAGATAAGCAAAGATTAACTCGTTGACCCTAGATGACCTGATTTCAAAATTGTGTTATAACATGCTAAATTGATGTGGGGAAAGGCACACCAAATTTTGGCGCTGCCGCGTGCCGTTCATTCACTATCTGCGGAAAACCTTGGGGGGATTGAAGACCCCACCCCCGAGACGGCGCGGATTAAAATGTTGCCCGAAACATATTTTCTTTGAACAGTGAATATCTTGACTGCAATCAGGCTATCCAAGGATGTAGGCCAGAATATGCCATGCTCCAAAAATTTATTCATAATGGAAGCAATATCATTATATTGTATTTTACCAAGATATGATGGATCGTCATCTCTACATCGATAAAGGTACTAAGGTTGCGGATGGTCACGTGATCTTAGGCTACGATATAATTTTGTTACAATCAGTGCAAAGTACAAATATAATGCCAACAATACGTTTGTGGACGGCTTTTTCGATCCAAAATATTGGATTCATGTGGCTGCCATGTTTGGTCACAAAGTCTGTGACCATTAAAGACGCCCTTGCAAGCTGGCCTCTCAAAAAATTCCAAGGCTACAACCTATAAACAGTTGCTCGGATCGCATTTGTATCTTTATAGCTGGATTCAAAGCCCCAAATAAAGACATAAAGGCATAAAAGATAAGTGCAACTATGAGCCACAAGGGCCTTTCTTCGTTGCACTGTGTACACTCAACCAGTTGCCCACCAATTTTGTGATCAGCCCTCCCTGTAATACTGAAAAGCAAGCCCTCTATTCTTATAATGATTGTCTGCGCTGCTTTTAAAAGCGTTCAACGTGCTGCTACTTACAATAGTTTCTGGCAGCTGGTTCCAGTGTTCTACTACCCTGTTGGTGAAGAAAGATTGTCTTAACCTTGTTCTGCTGTGGTTAACTTTAATTTTGAATTGATGACCTCTAATTGCATCATTTCTGTTGAATTTCTGTTCAATTCAAACATTTCCCCAAGATTTCCCCAAACACCTCCAAACCATGGACAAATTTAAAGACCTCGATGAGATCTCCTCTCAGCCTTCTATATCTAAATGAAAACATATTAATTTTCTTCAATATCTCCTGATATGCCAGGTTGCTTATACCATTAACCATTTGTGTAGCCCTCTTTTGCACTCTCTCTAAAAGCCAACAATCTTTTTCATAGCTAGGAGACCAAGCGTGGATGCAGTATTCCAAATGTGGCCTGACATATGCACAGTACAGCTTCCTGATGACTTCCTCACTTCTGTATGATACATTCCTATGTATTGCCCCAGTCATTCTAAGTGCCTTCTTCCTGGGTTCCTTGGTCCGTTCTGATGCCCCCAATTTTGTGTTTAGAATAACACCTAAATCCTTCTCCTGTTAAGTCACTGATAGCACTTGGCCACCCATGAAGTATGGAGCCTTCATATGCCGCTTACCCACAAGCATGATTTTGCACTTATCGGAATTAAATTTCATTTGCTATTCTTCGGACCACTTCACAAGTTCGTCTAAGTCTTTTTGCAGCGAAATATGCTCATTTTGAATTTGAATATCATTTCAAATAATCCTGTACAGCTATTTTGGTCACAATGTAAGAGAAGTGGGTGTTAGACACTAGTCAATCTGTTTTGGAATGCACCTGCTTTTCAGTTTACGTGAAAGTTTCGCAGTACACAAAAGCGCATTGACCAGCCCAAGTTCGGCCTATGTGAGCGGCTTCCTGTCGTGGTGCTAGTTATTAGGGCTTTAGGGCGCATCGACTACATTGGTCATGTAGCGCCCAGGCTTCCTGTCGTGTGCCACGTGCCAAATGCCATGGGCTGCAGTGTGACGGCGCGCCGTGTTTCAGTTTGGTGGAGTCGGCCAGCGGCGCGGCCAGTAAGACGGTGCTGTACACGGAGGCGGCCGTCGAGCCGTGGCGCCAGTTGGGCGGCTCAGAGTCGCACCTGTGCCGACCCGACGATAGCCTCGACGCCGGCCACCGGCTGCGCTCCGCCTCCCAGCAGCTCCCGTCCCCCAGGGCCAGCGGCCAGGTAGCGGCGCCGGCTCGCCGTCTCCACCTCGCCGCAGCGTCTCCATCTCGCCCTGTCGCTGGCCGCCAGCTGTGCCCCTCTCTTTCTCTCGGCCGCTGTGCTCGCCTTCTCTGCCTCTGTGTGTGTCTCGGTGGTGTCGGTGTGTGCGGCCTGGCTTTGAATGGGCGTCAGCAGACGGAGCTACCCTGCCCGTGCACCGTCGTCACCTCCGGCGCCCGGCACCCTGTACAGACGGGACAGTGCTGACGTCATCTGTGGTGCCCCGCGCCCTGTGCAGACGGGACAGTGCTGCCGTCGTCTCCTCCGGCGCCCGGCACCCTGTACAGACGGGACAGTGCTGACGTCATCTGTGGCGCCCCGCGCCCTGTGCAGACGGGACAGTGCTGCCGTCGTCACCTATGGCGCCCGGCGCCCTGTACGGTCGGGACAGTGCTGACGTCATCTGTGGCGCCCCGCGCCCTGTGCAGACGGGACAGTGCTGCCGTCGTCACCTATGGCGCCCGGCGTCCTGTACAGACGGGACAGTGCTGCTATTGTCACCTATGGCGCCCGGCGCCCTGTACAGACGGGACAGTGCTGACGTCACCTGTAGCGCCCGGCGCCCTGTACAGTCGGGACAGTGCTGTCGTCGTCACCTATGGCGCCCGGCGCCCTGTACAGTCGGGACAGTGCTGACGTCACATGTAGCGCCCGGCGTCCTGTACAGTCGGGACAGTGCTGACGTCGTCACCTATGGCGCCCGGCGCCCTGTACAGTCGGGACAGTGCTGACGTCACATGTAACGCCCGGCGTCCTGTACAGACGGGACAGTGCTGACGTCGTCACCTATGGCGCCCGGCGCCCTGTACGGTCGGGACAGTGCTGACGTCGTCACCTATGGCGCCCGGCGCCCTGTACAGACGGGACAGTGCTGACGTCACATGTAGCGCCCGGCGTCCTGTACAGTCGGGACAGTGCTGACGTCGTCACCTATGGCGCCCGGCGCCCTGTACAGACGGGACAGTGCTGACGTCGTCACCTATGGCGCCCGGCGCCCTGTACAGTCGGGACAGTGCTGACGTCACATGTAGCGCCCGGCGTCCTGTACAGTCGGGACAGTGCTGACGTCACATGTAACGCCCGGCGCCCTGTACAGACGGGACAGTGCTGACGTCGTCACCTATGGCGCCCGGCGCCCTGTACAGTCGGGACAGTGCTGACGTCGTCAGCAGTCGGAACAGTCCATCCGAAGTCTCACGCACCTGTCCGGTGCGTGAGGTGGTGACCTGGCGCCGTGCGAAGAGGCGCAGATGGATGGCCTAACGGTGCTGGAATTCCACTGGGGTCATCATGTCCACTTGAACTTCGTTGGCACAGTAGTGTCACGGCAGCACAGCGGCACAGTAGTGTTACGGTGGCACACTAGTGTCACGGCGGCACGGTAGTGTCGCGGTGGCACAGTAGTGTCACGGCGGCACGGTAGTGTCACGGCGGCACAGTAGTGTTGCGGTGGCACAGTAGTGTTGCGGTGGCACAGTAGTGTTGCGGTGGCACAGTAGTGTTGCGGCGGCACAGTAGTGTCACGGTGGCACAGTAGTTAATGTCGCGGTGGCACAGTAGTGTTGCGGTGGCACAGTAGTGTCGCGGTTTCTAGATCCGATAGGAAAATGCATTGTTCCACCATTGTATGATCGCCAGGCACTCTTCGGACAGTGCACCGGAACCTTTGTACTCCACTAAGGTGCAAGATTCATCGGCAAGCACTATACCGTAGCCTTGTTTGTAGAAATTCGGTAGTATAACCGACTCGGAGAAAACCTGAGTCACATACTCTGGGCGCATTCGCGCATGCTATGTCAAAGTGTGTTCACCTGTCTAAGTTCTTCCGAAGCATGTGATAACACCAGTGGTGTTGATTTTGACGAGCAGTTATTTTCCTTGACAGCTGAATATGATGGAATCGCCGATGCAATCGTCGCAGCCATATCATCGATCGGATTTGCTAATGATAATCAACTGTTTGCATCCGGTCGGCATAGTTGTTCTGGATTGGCAGTGGCACAGTTTTCCTGAATTGACAGTCGCGCCGTGGCTCCAGATCAGTAGTGGCACAGTTGTTTCAGATCGGCAGTGGCACAGTTGTCCTGGATCGACAGTAGCACAGTTGTCCCAGATCGGGAGTGGCACAGTTGTCCCGGATCGGCAGTGACACAGTTTTCCTGAATTGACAGTCGCGCCGTGGCTCCAGATCAGTAGTGGCACAGTTGTTCCAAATCGGCAGTGGCACAGTTGTTCCAAATCGGCAGTGGCACAGTTGTTCCAAATCGGCAGTGACACAGTTGTCCCAGCTCGACAGTAGCACAGTTGTCCCAGATCGACAGTAGCGCAGTTTTCCCGGATCGGCAGTGACACAGTTGTCTCAGATCAGTAATGGCGCAGTTGCTCTGAGCGGAAGCTTGTCATCAAATGTACCAAACTGTGATATAAAAATACCGCCAAACACTAGCAAGAAGTGCGTAGTGTCGTCAGATGATAGAATGATGCAAGCAGTAGTGATATTCATGCAAGATGGTTTCGTGGAGCTGACAGAAGTTTTGCTAATTGCAGCTTGTCGATATATCCATAGTGAATCGAGAATTACTATATTTGGTGATATTAATGCCTAGACGATTTATCAGGACAGAGAACAGTCGTGGTCTCCCAATAATTAGATACGTGGCACCATCGTTGATGCAAAAGGTCTGCTGAACTATTGCTCTTGAGCCTTTGGCCGCCTGTGCAGGCGCAGATGCTCCTCACCTATGCTGGGTAAGGTGGGTAAGCTCGATCCTCCTCGCTTGGCACCTGTCTACAGCTCCACAGTTGCGACGCTGTCTGACGCAGGTAGCACCCACGGCGATTCGGGGCCGACCTTCGGATTGTGACGTCACATGACACCCTGACGGCATCCGGCCGCCGGAGTCCGGCGCTGATCGGGAGACACATCTCCAGGGTGTCGGCTGCGGCAGTCTCGTGGCGACAGCTCGCCTGGCTATCGATGCGTGACGTCACACACGTCCCAGGGTGACGTGTGTCGGCCTCATTCCGGTGTGTTTTCGCTTCGTTGTACAGTGTGCTTCTCATTGCTGTCCTGGCAACTGCCAACTCTCATCACCGCTTGCCAGGCGTGCTCCTCTCCTTACGGTGAGTCTGCAGGTATCTAGCTAGCTTCTTTGTGATCGTGTGTGTGCATCACCTGGGTGCGTGTGCTATCACCAGCATGCGTGTACATAAAGTCAAATGCCAACATGTCTGCAGGCCGCATGCGTTGCCATTTGTGTTGTGCCGCTACCTTGGATATTTCGGCTCCTCTCGTTTTCCCCGGATAACGGACTTGCCTTGTGCAGGTTTCGTATCATGGAGAATACATCAAACATATGCCTACTAACGAACTGGTGTCACTCCGAAGGAAACAAGTGAATAATTGTAAGCTTCTTAGTCTGCTGCTAGTCTTAGTATGCTCGTCTCTCCAGCCTTCGTGTTCTGAGCCGCTATTGCTAGCGAACGTCACGTCAAGTACGACACGAGCTATAACTGTAGTCCCTATCGCGTGATCGTTATCACTGATAACCGTACCGTAGCAAGGATCAGCCACGCGTCACGCTGCACCCTCGGCCCCCTGCCCCGGTCGCTATCGGCTCACCCTGACACCGCCTGGCACAGGGTGACCTCGGCGGCTCGAGACGCAGCAGCATCGCCTCGCTGGTGACACAGCTGCAGGGCGGCTTCGCCTCGAGCAACATCCGGTCTCGCTCTCCCAGCCCGCGTAACTACCAGCACTCGCCGACCTCGTCGCTGAGGCGCGGCCGACCGCCGACGCACGCCTACCACGATCGGTCGCCGTCGCCAGTGGTGCCCTTCCAGCGCGCCAAACTGCCCGGTGAGTGTCAGGGGCAGCACGCCTGGTCCCCGTCTGACTGACTGAGCCTGTAGCTACAGCCTCCGCGGACTGCTGGCAGTGCAGGATGAGGCGCTTTACGGTGGGCAGTCACAGCAGCATGCCATTCTACAACCAGACAGTCCATTGGAAGATTCACATGACAAATAGACACAAGTAGTATTTTAAAATTATAGAGTTCAAGTCTGTCATCTCAACGCATGGCTTTCGATGCGCTTCCCAAGAGCACTGCGTCTGTTGGATATAATCGCTTTAACTTGGTTGAGGGGCCGTGGACCAACGCCAGTGAGAAGGGATGGCATTGTGATGTAATGATATGATAGGTGTGTTGTGATGTCCGGTGTCCTGCGATAGGTGGCGTTGTGGTGTCTGATATGCTGATGTGATAGGTGGCGTTATGTCTGGTACCCTTTTGTGGCAGGTGGTGTTGTGTCCGGTGCCCCACTGTAACAAGTGATGTTGTGTCTGGTATCCTGTTGTGACGGGTGGCGTTGTTTGTGGTATCCTGTTGTGGTAGGTGGTGTTGTGTCTGGTACCCTGTCGTGACGGGTGGCGTAATGTCTGGTACCATGTTATGGTGGGTGGAGTTATGTGGCACCATGCTGTGGTAGGTGCCGTTGTGTCTGTTACCATGCTATGGTAGGTGACGTGTCTGTTACCATGCTATGGTAGGTGGAGTTGCGTCTGGTATCATGCTATGGTAGGTGGCGTTGTATCCGGTACCTCACTGTGACAAGTGACGCTGTGATGTCCGGCATGTCCTGACGGCTGGCGGACGTGCCAACAGGCAAGCCTGGGCTGGACCGGTGCGACTGGTCGGCACCGTATGCATCCCATCGCGCGCCCACCGACCGAGCCGTCTCCATTAGCCCCGAGCGGCGGCGGCGTGTCGACCCCAGCTACGGCCACTCGTCACTGGACCAACAGAGCCGCTCACCGTCGCCGCCGGCGCCACGGCGGGCCGGAAACTCCTACCCGACGCTGCCGACGCGCCGCAGTGGCGGCCGCCGACTGCCGCCGACACCGACGCGGCCGTCGACGCTGGACCCGGCCGAGTTTCCCTCTGTGGCTCGACCCGCCACCTACCGGCCGGCCGGGTCCGCCTTCAACTTCCCTAAGGTGGCGGCGTCACCGACGCACGCGCGCCGCATACCGCCGCCGAGCGTAGGCGCGTGGCACGCGCCACCTCCGCCGCACCCGGCCGAGCCGCAGCCGCCGCTCAGCTTCGAGGAGGCGGTGGCGATGGGTCGTGGCACGCGCCAGTTGCCATCGCCGGTGGTGCCCAACGGCTACAAGCCGGGTCGTCTGCGGCCGGTGCCGCGGCCGGCCGGCCGCCGTCTGCCGCAGCCGACCACCGACTCGGACGAGGAGGACTGGTGCTGACCGTGGGGGCGCCACCGCGCCGTCAGTCTTTCAGCGTGCAGTGCGGATGTCTGTCGTGTTCCCCGGCCATCGGCGGCCGGCTATGGGCCGCGCCACTGCCCCAATTTTGTACCGCGCGCTGCCGCCGCCGCCGCCGCTCCCATGTATATACTATCAATAGTCTGTATTATATACATACATAGCTACATACATATATACTCTCATTGTAGTCAACTTAAATCAAAGGGTTTCGTATCTTCTGCCTATTGCACCCGTTTCCAGTAAGGTCGCAGCTCGGGCGCCAGCCTTACTCCCTCGCTTGACTGACCTCTGATTGTCTGACTGTACCCATGCCCGGGCCGGCAGTGTCGTGCCGTTGACAGGCGCGCGTCATCGGCGCCACCTCCCGGCGGAATGTGTCGATGTGTCAGGCTCTGAGGGTCGACCAGCTTCGAGCCGCGGCTGACCAGGGTATGCGAGGTGAACTGTGTTGGTTGCGGTGCGCCCGGCCAGTCGGCGACAGCTCTTGTCATGTTGACGCCCTGCCAGGGCGGACGGTTGAGTGGCAAGAGTGACCTCACGACAGAAGCACAGAGGGCATTGGTGCAAGCCGCTCGCTTTCTGACCACATGAGCCCGGCGCTTGGAGGTAGCGGTCTGCCAGGTTATGCGTGGCCACACAATGGGTGTGTGTACGCACAACGCGACGCTAGCGGTTGTTGACAGCCCTGTGAGGCAAGACCGAATTATAAATGGATGTGGGCGGTGTTGTTTTGCGTAACTGGCCGAACACGACTCGTAATTTACATATAAGTAAGAAGCTCACTAAGCAGTGGAAAGTAACCCAGTGTTAAGTTTACATTGCATGCAGGGTCCGGTTTGAATACTGAAACGTTTCCTTATATACCGATGGTTTTTGCTGCAGGAACCCATCGAAGTTGCCGTGTGTGATCTCTGGACAGATTCATTCCTATCAAGCGTTGCAAATTATTCAAACTATGCTACTTCGCGGAGACGCAAAGAGCAGCCAACAGAGTGGATATGTGTATGTCGGTATATACCTACTAGGATTACATGTATACAACCAAGCAATTCATTATTCAGGCGTGCCGCATATCCGGCAATTCGGCCGCAACTTGTTAAGATTCCCGCGGACGCCAGCTAGCATGTTCATGTCAACACAGATTTCCCACTATTTTTGTTTTCGTTTTACAAACTATACCATTGTTGACTGTTGGATGGAAAGTGATGCACAAACGTTCTTGCATGCATATACACAAGCACATACACATACATAAACATACACACATTCCCACACATACAAGCACGCACGTTGTCACACACTCAAGAAGACGAATGCATGCAGTCACATACTTCGGTGGAAAACACCGCTACTAACAGACAGCCTGAATGCGTAAGACATGCGCGTGTGTACGGAGAGACAGACAATGAGTTATGCTGTTTGCAAATGCTATATCTCGTTGCTGTTCGACGTTGACATTCCGTTGCGATGGGTCTATCTTGTGCGTCCAATACGAGATTAGCCGTGGCGCGTGGTGCCGGCGGGTCGGACGTGCCGTTCGCTCGTGTGAAAGGTGTTCTGTGTGGTTGCGGTTTTATACGCACGGCTTCCAGTCCTAGAATACATTTCCAGTCCGACCGGCGAGTTTGCGATGCCGCCACGACGAGACCTAGAAGATCGATGGAGGTGTATGTTTTTACCTGGAACGTTTACCACGCGAATCAGGACACTTCACAAATGAATTATACTCCTGTTACACTTTTCCACAGACAATCCCAATGCAAAACTGCCACCAGGTAGTGCCGGCATCATGAATAAACAATATTTGTGTCAAAAATTATGTGTGGTTGTTTGAACTATTAGGTAAATACCTTTGTTTCCGCTTTTTTCGACATGGTGCTAAAGTTTTGCGCCAATTTTGACTACCACGAAATGTCTTCAATTATTTTTTTTCTGCACTCCGTGTGCACAAGTTTGACGGACCCCAAAAAAGATGACAGATGAGGGGAGAATATGAAGATAATTGCTTCAGCATCAGTGCGCATAACACTTGGACGAAGAGCACACAGCAATACACACGAAACATTCACACCGTGTGCCATTCCACGTGCATGCCATCAATCACGTTACAGGCACACACCAGTGGCGTACCAAATGGGAAATTTTCCCCTTGAGAATCGTGCGAGGTTTCAGAAATGTTGCGCCAGGCCCTCTAAAAATCCCGCTGCGGACTCCAAAAATCGCACGGGCCACCAAGATCACATTCGGAGCACCGCAAGTTAACCAGAGAGCATGTAGGCGCCTCACGAAAGTTCTACCACGTACTCCTTAGCGAAGTCCCAGATCCGTCATTGATTATAATCGTGTCTATTGATGCATTGTCCTCCCATGCCGTTTTTCCTTCATGGGCACTGCAACTGTTGAATGATATATTTGCTCATAAAGATATACAGGGGCGGTCGGCCTATATAAGGCATTAAGGCAGTGCCTCACCTGAGTAGAGCTGAGAAGTATTGTTGTATGCTATTTTCATAAAATGATGCTTTCATCCACTGAAAAAATACCAAACTTGAAAAACTTGAAACAAATATACATTGGTGACTCACAATTATGGTGAAAATTGAAGTTCATTTACATTTACACCATTTGCACCTTAGCTTCCAAACAGCTCTATCACCGGGCTGTAGAGGCTATCCTCTCGCACATTTCGCCATATAGTGAGTTTTCGTTTCATAACAAGCGCAGGGTAGGCCATCTAATCTCGTTTAGCAATCGGTGACGTCACATGGGCTGGACAATTGCTCAGTCCCGTGGGAGTTCCAGCGAAACTTCCGTGTTTTCCACACTTTTTCGATCTTACATACCATCGAATGTGGAAAAATCGGGTTAATTTGAAAGTTTGAAGAATCTTGTCCACGGATGTGAACCGTATTTTCTCTAACAATAGGATTTTTCGCTTGGACCCACGCTGACTGCATTCATGTCAAGCGCCGCAGGAATCGCGCGGTGCCACGGGTAGTAGCAGTATGATGAGACAGGCCAACTGAAGATCACGGCCGGGAGGGAGGGGTTGGAGCAAGTAAGAGATAACTGTTGCAGCATAATTCCTCCCCACTTTGTGCAGGTGCGTAAACAAGGGTTGGGGTATTGGGGCATGTGCCCCCATGTAAAGGTGGGACCAATCCGGCCAGGAAAAGGCGCCAAAATTATGTTTAGGCTACCAGCGGATATACGTATACTGATTGGAATAGCATGCCCTTATCACCCATATGCAGATACGGTGCCTGCAGCTGCTTTTTAGTATTGCTTTCCATTTTGCATTCATATACGTCTAGACCAGGAGTGTTCTTTTTGTATATTTTTGAAAGGCCTCAATGTCGGCCCTGTCCACTAATAATTTATACTTTTAACATGGAGCACCATTGAGCATGCACCCGATGGATGCGGGTCTTCTCATTAACTTCATCTATTTTTCACCCAAATAATCAATAATAATAATAACAAGAATAATAATAAGAATGTATATATAATATAATAATGATAATATATACAATATGTGAGCGTCTGTAAGCCAGCCATTTCGGGTCATGAAATGAACATATATGAAAACCTCAATGATATATAAATATATGATTTTGTTCTCGCCCATTTTATATTAACCATAGTTCAATACCCATTGCCCAGCATATGGAAACCACTAGCTGGCACTAAAATGTCAGTATATTTGGCATGACATGTGCCTCGTTATCTGCTCTCTAGCCCTGTGCTAAGTAATAAGAAGGTTGTTTTTTGTTTGTTGATTAAGTAGGAAGTATCTGATATGCAGGTTATCAGAATTAATTTTCAAATTGTATCTGTGTTTCAATATATGCATGTCGGAGTTGCTCAAGAGCTTTAAGGGCACCATTAATGTGCATTTTGATGGAAGTGTCTTCCTTTCCAACTATGATGCTTTTGTGAACTCAATTTGCTTATGAATTACTATGCATAATTAATGACATTTTCTCACTGGAGTGCATATTCATTGGAGCATTCTTTGTGCATGGTCACATCCTAGACCATAAATATTAGTAAACTGAGGTGCACCGTGTGCATCAGCTGGTTCACAAAGACACATGACCCCTAAAGGAATAGGCACACTGAATGCACTTTGAATAAAAATTGGACCAACTACAGTGCAAAGGAGGCTATTAAGAACAGTGTTTGTGGCCATGCGTGTCTAAAAAGATGAATAAAGCACTAAGCCACAGCTTTTTCTGAGAAGCAAGGTTCATTTTTTTCTGATAGCAAATAATGTCAGCATTTGGTACAAATACCTGGTTGTGATGCTGGAGCATTAATCATATGTGTAATTTTCCCTTCTTCCAAAATGGTGTGGAAAAAAGGGTTGAAACATGTCTGTGTACATACCTGCCAATGTTATAAGCCTCAGTACACTGGGCATTCAATTTCAGGTCAATTCCAATGGAGGTTTCATCACTTCAGGGAGGGAGTTGGTCACCCTGTTGCCTCACTCTGGGATACACTCATGGTCAGTGCTATCGACAGGCCATCAAGGCTGGTGCAGGGGAAAATTCAAGCTTTTTATCAAGATGTCTCCAAAAGTTTGCTTGAAAAACCAAGGAATCAACAACATTAAGCTGCAATGTTTTGGGGTTGAAGGAGGGACGCTTCAACTGTTCGCACCACCTTCCCTTCCCGAACAACAAAACCACCTATATTTCATGAGCTGGATTTTGCATTGGAGGTCTAAGTAAGCCCCTTTCAGTGATTACGACTCGGGGTTCATACATCCCAGATAGAGTTGCATGAACAGTGGCGTACCTAGTATTTGCATGCGGGAGCAATCGGATTTCAAGGTGGTTCAAGCAAAACTCATACAAATAGTCTCCGGATTTTGATCAGTATAGGTATCCATTGTTATCTTATACCGAGATAAATAGGAACAACTTATCAACTCACGCCGCTCCGGTAGCTCAGTTGGTCAGAGCGCTGGTCTGCGCTGGTCTCCCTTGTCCTGGGAACACAGGGTTCGAGTCGCTTCTCGCGCTTGCATTTAGCCCCCGGCAGGGAGTGTCAGTTTGTTGGCAGCTGGCCCAATACGGCCGAGGACGAGCTACCAGGCGGCCGTGTCGGTGCATTGGCGGCACGTTAAACTTTGGATCAAAATTCTGCAGTTGAACTGGAATTCATGAACCATGTGGTGGGGCCAGGGTTCACGCAACAAGCTCTGCTTAGCAATAGAACCCTGGTTCTTAAAGCCACCCCAACAACAATTCGGACTAAATTTATAATAAATAACTTAATTTGGCGCTGCAAGATGCCAAACCCATCACCATTGTTCCTATGTCAATGGATTTCAACCTTCTCCCTCCCGCTAAAATACCTACGAAGTTACCGGCTAGTTTTCATATATAAGACGGCCGGCATATATATATATATATATATATATATATATATATATATATATATATATATATATATATATATATATATATATATATATATATGTATGTATATATATATATATATTATTGTTATTATTATTATTATTTCATATATTATCTGTGTGCAAAATTCATGAAGTTCATGGGAAGCCCCAAATCGATAGGTCACATGCTCCGTGGTACCCCTTGTTAATTAAAAGTCTAAATTATTAGGTCATAGAGCCAACATTGAGGAGGCACTTACCCCTCAAGAATATGACAAGGAACATCCCTGGTCTAGACGTATATGAATGCAAAATAGAAAACAATCCTGAAAACCAGCTGCATGTTCCGTATCTGCACATGGGTGATAAGGGCGTGCTATTCCAATCAGTATCGGTACCTCCACCGGCAGCCTAAATGTAATGTTGGCGCATTTTCCTCGTCGGAGGGCTTCCACCTTCCCATGGGAGGCGCATGCCCCTAGTGCCCCATCCCTGTTTACGTCCTGAACCGAGTGGGGAGGAATTATGTTGCAACAGCTATCTCTAACTTACTCCTACTCCTCCGTCCCGGCCTGATCTTCAGTTGGCCTGTCCCATCATCCTGCTAAGTAGCAGGATGATGGGACTACCCGTAGTACTACCCGCCACGGGTAGTACTACCCGTGGCACCGCGCGATGCCTGCGGAGCTCGACATGAGTGTAGTCAGCGTGGGTTAAAAAAAAGTCCTATTGCTAGGGAAAAATAAGGGTCATATTCGGAGACAAATTTCTTCAACCATTCAAATGAATCTGATTTTGTCCAATTTTAGTAGTATTTAATATAGGAAATGTTGTGTGGAAAACACGTAAGGGACTGGGACTGAGCAATTGTCCAGCCCATGTGACGTCACCGATTGCAAAAGAATATTGGAGGGCCCCGAAATGTATCGTCTTGATCAGGCCCCTGTCATCCCCATGCCTTCCTGCGTGTCGGCTCGAATGGTACAAATGACGTCATCTGGGGTACCACTTTTGGGCCGTTTTAATGGTTTCATGCATTTTAAAATGGAAATATTTTCAGTTCAACTCACTTTCTAAATCCTATAATATCACGTCTGTGCTTTTGGAATCGTGTTGAACTGTTATTTTGTCATTCTCAGTTAGGCTGCGAATTAGGCGACGACCATCACGAATGCAGCGTTTTAGGAGCGCTCATTTTCTCAAATTCTTAGATGGCGCAGTTGAGTCATAAATAGCGCAGTTGTTTACATGGCTCCCTCGTAGGTGGTTTTGTGCTTGGTTTTATGTTTGTCGCACCTTGTGTTCGATGTACGTGCGTTTTAGTTTTAGTTGTATTGTATAGTGTTCTGTTGTGGTGTTTCTTTATAATCTAGCAGAAAAATATGGAAAGCATAGATTGTCAACCAACATGCTCATGTTTCCAAGAAATGAAAATGCATATTACACCTGGTTGATAGTGCAAAGGATCTGATGGAATTCATCCAACCAGCCCATCCATTTATTCCAACCACTTTACCTCTGATGATTATGATGCTAGGCACGGATGCAGCTGAAAATAATGTCAGTGTCAACACCTGTCTTCTCTGGTGTCATTCCATGAATTAGCATGCCTATCAGATCTGTATGGTATGGAGCCACAAGGGCCCTTCTTGGTTGCACTCTGAACACTCAAATCCGTCGATCAGCCCTCCCTGGAATACTAAAAATCAAGCTCTCTACTCTTCTAATAATTGCCTATGGTGTTTTAATGATGTTCAATGTGCTGCTACTGACAATGGTTTTGGCATCTGGTTCCAGTGTTCTATTGCCCTGTTGGTGAAGAAAGACTGCCTTAACCTTGTCCTGCTGTAGTTAACTTTAATTTTGAATTGATGACCTTCAGGTGCATCATTTCTGTTAGATTAAAATATTTACCTAATATATCCATCCTCCTGACCATGAACAAATTTAAAGGCCTCAATGAGTGCTCCTCTCAACTTTCTATATCTAAGTGAAAACATGTTCAATTTCTGCAATCTTTCCTGATATGCGAGGTTGCTTATGTCATTAACCATTTGTGTAGCCATATTTTGTACTCTCTAAAAGCGAACAATCTTTTTCATAACTAGGAGCCAAAGCTTGGACACACTATTCCAAATGTGGCCTGACATGCACAGTAAAGCTTCCTGATGACTTCCTCACTTATGTATGATACATTCCTATATATTGCCCCAATAATTCTCAGTGCCTTCTTCCTGGATTCTTTCGTCGGTTCTGATGCCCCCAATCTTGTGTTCAGAATAACACCTAAATCCTTCTGTTGAGTCACCGATAGAACTTGGCCACCGCCATCAAATATGGAGCCTTTATATGCTTCTTACCTTATCTTCATATCTTATCTTTGTATAGCTAAATAAAGAACCAGCTCAATTAGTTTGATGCCACTTCTATTCACATGAATTTCAACACGACCATCATCAGCAAACTGGGACTGGAGCAGGACGGCCTTGCCGTCGTTACCGGCTTCGTCGCCTACAAAATGAGGCGTCAATACATCGCTTGGCTGTACGACGTCTAAAGCACCGGAGGCGCTCCTGGCCGTTGTGTCCAGCCCTTGGTTAATCACTATCGGTCGCGGCGGGCGCTGCATGCCACATAGAGGGCGATGCCAAACTAGTTCAATTCTGATGTCTGCTTCATCATGGACTCAACCTGCACAGGCGACACCAGCATCGTGAGACCCGGGGTGGGCGTCATTAGTTGCCGGCAGCCGAAGCTAGGAGTGTGGCTAGTTGTGTGAGACGGAGGCTGACTCGAGTTAGGCTGCATGTGCGCATTGGCTGGTTGCGCAAGAACCCTGCTCGGCAGAGCGCAGGGGCAGGCATCTAGGCAGATCCGCCATCATGTCACCAGGCAGCGATAGGATGTCCACCCTCACACTGTCGGCCATGTGTCACCGTCTCTTCTGTGTGTCGTGTAGTGTCGCTCGGTTCTGCCCTTTGTAACCGTGTTTGTTGTTGCCACCGTGACCAGGGGCGGACTGGCGGCGCCTCATGTGTTGCCCGTTCTGGCGGCACTTTGCATTGGTTTCATGCCGCCTGATCCTGCCGTTTTATTGGCGTGTTTTGCTGCTGCCGCTGTGACCACTGACGGGTTGGCGGCGGTCCCTGTGTCGGCCTGTCCTGGCGGCACTTAACTCTGCCGTCGTATCGTCCGGTCCCACTGTCCTGTTAGCGTGTTTTGCTGCTGCCGCTGTGACCAGGGGCAGACAAGGTGCGCCCGTCGTCGCGGCACTCGATACTGCTACCGGCTCTGGTACTGCTATGAAACAGGTGTGGCGTATGCCATTTCATTGTTGCTCATGAGGCCTATGATCATTGGTTTGAAAGAACGATATGCAAAGTCTCTGCTCAACGAACTTCGATTGTGATCCTTCATTCATGCTCTGAATCGGAAACAGCACATAAGCCGACTAGGTCGACTACGCGGACGTGTAGGAGTGTTTTGAATCATCCAGATCTAGTTCTGAACGTATTGTTAGGGAATGCAGCCAATACATGCCTGACCGCTTTTAGCACCCCATGTCTAACCGCTTTCCAGTCCATCCGCCGAATGTAACCTCCGAACTAGAGTGAAATTTTACATACTTTTGGGATGGGTCAACCCCCGCTTACGACTGGCGTGAGCCCACCTCCCCCAATATATAGGCCTTCCTGTTACTTCCAGGCATTGCTCTCCTAAATAGTTTTCTGGAAGTTCCATCCATGTTACTGAGTTGGTACGGAGGTTCACAGATGCCCCATAAAAGGAATGTCTTCCTCTCACATGCTCCCTATGGTCCTGTCGATCTTAAAAAAGAAACGATTGTCCCCTTCCTTGCCTCCTATATCAGGGGCACTGCCGCATATAGAGGGGTTAATAGGCCTTTCGGTCAATTAATTTTGGCATGCAGCACTATAAGCCCAATGCTAAATTTGATGTACATTAAGGGACTCGACCCCCCTACCCATCTTATTCCATCATGGCGATGACCACACTTCAGATACGTCCTTGCTGCATTTCGCCGCGGTAAGATGCCACACTCTGCCATATTTGACCTGTCCTACCTCGCTTTGTACGTTCTTCCGGGTATAATATGTGTATAAAAGGTATTGGAGATCTCTTCCGGGACTATGACGCTCTAAGTTTTGCACCTGCACCTATTAAATCCTCATTTTATCTCACGTACTATGCATACGCTGTGTATATTCGACAGCGTGTTAGCGGCTTGGCGCGTATTAAGTGGTACCCCTGAGACGTCATATAAGGACCTGCGCAGAAAGCTGCGCAGTAGGGATGACGCCACCTCGTATATATCGCCTTGGTCTTGATCTCGTTTTTTACCGCTAGTTATGATACGAAATGGGCATTAGCCAGTCCTTAACTGGCTGGGACGTACTTGAACTTGGTGTGTTGATGTGCCTGTGTGCCTGCGCTTGAGTGTTAACTTACATAAAGACATAAAGACATAAAAGATTAGTGCAACTCTGAGCCACAAGGGCCCTTCTTGGTTGCACTCTGTACACTGAACCAGTTGCCCACCAAATCTGCCAATCAGCCCTCCCTGTAATACTGAAAAGCAAGCCCTCTATTCTTATAATGATTGTCTATGCTGTTTTTAAAGATGTTCAATGTGCTGCTACTGACGATGTTTTCTGGCAGCTGGTTCCAGTGTTCCACTACCCTGTTGGTGAAGAAAGTTTGCCTTAACCTTGTTCTGCTGTGGTTAATTTTAATTTTGAATTTATGACCTCTAATTGCATCATTTCTGTTAAATTCAAACATTTCCCCAAGGTATCCCCTCTCCAGACCATTGACAAATTTAAAGACCTTGATGAGATCTCCTCTCAGCCTTCTATATCTAAGTCGAGGTCTTTAAATTTGTCAATGGTCTGGAGAGGGGATACCTTGGGGAAATGTTTGAATTTAACAGAAATGATGCAATTAGAGGTCATAAATTCAAAATTAAAATTAACCACAGCAGAACAAGGTTAAGGCAAACTTTCTTCACCAACAGGGTAGTGGAACACTGGAACCAGCTGCCAGAAAACATCGTCAGTAGCAGCACATTGAACATCTTTAAAAACAGCATAGACAATCATTATAAGAATAGAGGGCTTGCTTTTCAGTATTACAGGGAGGGCTGATTGGCAGATTTGGTGGGCAACTGGTTCAGTGTACAGAGTGCAACCAAGAAGGGCCCTTGTGGCTCAGAGTTGCACTAATCTTTTATGTCTTTATGTCTTTAAGTGAAAACATATTCAATTTCTTCAATCTTTCCTCATATGCCAGGTTGCTTATGCCATTAACCATTTTTGTAGCCCTCTTTTGTACTCTCTCTAAAAGCCAACAATCTTTTTCATAGCTAGGAGACCAAGCTTGGATGCAGTATTCCAAATGTGGCCTGACGTATGCACAGTAAAGCTTCCTGATCACTTCCTCACTTCTGTATGATACATTCCTATTTATTGCCCCGAGCATTCTCAGTGCCTTCTTCCTGGCTTCCTTGGTCTGTTCTGATGCCCCCAATTTTGTGTTTAGAATAACACCTAAATCCTTCTCCTGTTGAGTCACTGATAGCACTTGGCCACCCATCAAGTATGGAGCCTTCATATGCTGCTTACCTACATGCATGATTTTGCACTTATCAAAGTTAAATTTCATTTGCAATTCTTCGGACCACTTCACAAGTTCGTCTAAGTCTTTTTGCAGCGAGATATGCTCATCCTGACCTGTTATTGCCCTAAAGACCTTCAAATCATCCGCAAATTTCAAAACTTTACTGCTTAGGCCACTTTCAATGTTATTTACAAATATAATGAACAGTAATGGCCCTAGTACTGACCCCTGGGGGACTCCACTAAGAATATTTTGCCATGATGACTTTGTACCATTTAGCATCACTCTTTGCTGTCTATCTGAAAGCCACAACTCTATCCATTTTAAGATGCTACCTGCAATACCATGGGACTGAAGCTGTATCATTAACCGTTTATGGGGTACCTTGTCAAAGGCCTTACTAAAGTCAAGATATGCTACATCAACCTGATTTCCCTGATCAAATTGTTCTGTGGCGAAGTTCAAAAAGTGCAAGAGGTTTGTGAGACACGATCGTCCTTTTCTAAATCCATGTTGAGTATCTTGAATCAATCTGCTACCTTCCAGATAACTAACTATTCTATCCTTGATAATTGATTCGAGTACCTTGCAGACTAGGGATGTGAGACTTATTGGCCTATAGTTTTCAACTTTCCCTCTTTCTCCTTTCTTGAAAATAGGAACTACATTTGCCCTTTTCCAATCGGTTGGAATTTCATTATGTGAAACTGATCTACAAAATATTATACTAAGTGGAAATGCCAGTTCCTTTTCAGTTTCCCGCAACACCCTAGCATAAATATCATCAGGTCCTGCTGCCTTATTTGGCTTTATTTTCCTGATATGATTGTAAACATCACTACCAATGAAATCAACATCATTTGTCAGATCCCATGTATCTGAACTATGGTGTACGGTCGGCAGATTGGTCATATCTTCCAATGTAAACACTGATTTGAACTGCTTGCTCAGCTCCTCAACCATCTCACTATCCTCACCCAATGTAGTCCCGTTTACTTCCAGTGGACCAATTGTGTTAGAAACTTTACTCGGCTTGTAGAAACTAAAGAACTTTTTACTGTCCCCATTACAGTTTCTAGCTAAATCCAGTTCCTTTGCTCGCTTTGCTGCTCTGGTTTTTTTGCTTCACAGTGTCTGTAGCTTTTCGATACACCTTTAGATTAATGACATTTGAGGCTTCTTTAAAAACTCTAAATGCAGTTTTCTTAGCCCTAATTGCTTTTATCACGTCTGGTGTAAGCCATGCTGGTTTTCCTACCCTTCTTTTGCGTCTTTGCTTTTGGGGGACATGTCTAATCTGAGTTTCCTTTAAGTAAGATTTGAACTTTTCCCACATTTCACAGGCATTTAAATTGGAGAATTCTTCTTCCCATCTGATGGCACTTAAAGCCGCTCTCATGTCGTTAAAGTCTGCTCTGTTGAAATTTGGAACCTTTACCAAATTATCCTTGATAGTTTCCCCTACATGTGCCTTGAATCTAACTATGTTATGGTCACTTTTTCCCAGAGTTTCGCCTACAGTCAAGTCTTGAACCAAGTCACTTAAATCTGAGAATACAAGGTCCAAGAATGAACCATGCCTGGTAGGTTCCGATACAAACTGGTGTAAGAACAGGTCCTCTTCAAGGCATTTCCTGAACATTTTGCATGATGGGGAGCCAACACCAGCATTTTCATAACCTTTTAGATTAAAGTCACCGAGAATAAGGCACTTCCTCTGATAAGGCACTTCCTAGATTCAATAAGGCACTTACATGCACATATGTACTGATATATTTTATCTCGTGCATGCGAACCACGTTTTTTTTTTTGCATTTAACAACTTCATTCTGATCGTGGTGGATAGCAAGCAGTAAGTGCGATACCAATACCTAGGTGGGGGAAACGTTTTTTTTAAACAATTAAGACATGCAACAATTGATCTCTATATATAACAAGACCGCCGACTCGCTGCCAGCCGCAAGCTCCGCGTCGTATTCCCGGCTGGAGCGTAGGTATATGGGCAAAAGATCGAGTGCACCGCCTGCTGCCATGCATTTTGGCCCTTGAATGAACTTGTGTAAAATGAAAAGTTTTGGATAGATTTTCATAAAAGTAGTGCAATATGATCCTGGCAGTCATGATGACAGATATAAATGGCAAGACATCTTGGAAAATATTGTAATGGTGCTTTTGAGGTCTAACTTCTATCAATGCCTTGCCAACTTTGTGCAGTATTTGGCATGTGTATCCAATGAAATTAAGATCCTGGATACCTGTAAATACTTGTGAAGCAGCACTGGTGATTTTGGAAGTAATCTAATGTACTAATCAGCAGGGTGGGAAACTTGCTTTCCGGGTTTGGAGTCAGAGTGCAAACAGATTTCTTCCGGAGTACATTTTCATGCACATTATTTTTCATGCATAGAATCTGTTTGCTGGTAACCAACGAGAAAAGCATATGTACCTAGTCAGTGTCTATGTAATAGGCATAATACACATCATTTTTGGTCACATCAAAGCATAGAAACAAAGAAGTGAGCAATGGATGGCACCACAAGACAGGGAGTTGTGATCAGCTCAGCTTTGTCTCTCATAACTCACAGGAGCAATGCACCTTCCTTTCACTGTTGGTCTCAGCATAATGCTAGGCAAAATGAAAAACACTAATAATTCACACTTCACCCTCAGCTCAGAGCACACACCTACCTACATACACAGCCAATTCCCTGCACGATACGGACCCACACCACTACCTCACATGCAATTGGAATCAACGGCTGTGTGCAAAGGATCAGTCAAGGTCTTGTGTTTGCAGCATGACACTGTTAAGTGTTCAAAACACATGTTCAAAGTTGCTAATGGTTATGATGTCATTTAAAAAACACCTTGCATTGATTGGTTGAAGGACAGTTTTCGTAACAGAAAATGCTAACACAGCAAATTCTGATCGGCGGCCTCTGCTGCACTCCAGAAGTGACTCTTAAAACAGTCAGTTTTTCCCACTATAGGGTGGCTGGAAAGCAGGTTTTTGGGCACGAAGTTTGGCATGTTGTCGTCGGCATTTCCGCTGGTTGTGGTTTCGTGTTGTGTATGTGTTCGGTTGTTGTCTGTGTGCTTGATGGTACGAAAAGTGTATAGTTATTTGGTAACCGTAAGTAGAATAACATGTTTGGTGGATATTTTCTTCAATCCTGTATTAGTTTTTTAGTGGTATTTTTGTTCCTTCTGTATGTTTGTGTCGGAGTACATTTGGAGCCCATTCTATCCAGTATGAATCTGGAGTGCAAAAATGTTTTAAGAGATGGAATCTCTTAAGAAGTGCCTTAATTCCCACCCTGCTAATCAGCATATCAGCCCATTTCGACCTCCGCCTTCCAGGGAATCACAACAAACACTGAGCATGGCCGACTTTGCCACAGACCACCACCCACACCTCCATTGTGTTGTTATCTTTCTAAAGGCTTATCTACTGTTGTCAATACACGCACCTCCACCTCCTGTGCACCTCCACCTCCCGTCTCACGAGCGGCGTGTGTAATCTCTCCCTCACCGTGTGTAATCTCTCCCTCGCCGCCGGTTCCTTATCACGCAGCGAGCCGCCTGTTCCTCATCACGCCGCGAACGCCGCCCCCGCAACCGACGTTAAGGTGCAGCATTTTCATTTCTTGGTCACCGGTCCAATGTCGGCCTCACCTGCAAAAGTGCCACAAATAGTTAGTTGAAAATTATTGGCGTGAATATTCACGTAAGTTGCAATATTGCATGTATTTAGGCAATACAAACTTCCCAAGGTCATGTTAGTTCATGTGAGGTCATGTCAACCTGAAAATCTGGAAAATAGTTTGGTTTGCCACCAATGACTTGCTCAATAAATTAGACGAAGGTAATCAGGGTTATCATGGATGATACGGTAAATAGCCTCGGGCATGCATCCATTTGGTCCTATGACAATACTCAAAGGCGATATCTCAAAAGGTTTTCAAGTCCCCACCTTTATTTTTTGCAGGTTCTTAGATAATATCAC